>PZKB01000119.1:0-85353 GCA_003852855.1 Penicillium sp. MT2 MMC-2018 | reverse complement strand
ACCCGCCCGAGTGCTCACCTGCAGTCCTGCACAAAGTGCACAGGCTACCGCAGCCTGTACTACTGGAGTGCTGATGCATTCATCCCTCAATTCCCGGGAACTCCCCTCTCGAGTCTCGACACTCTCATTCGCAGCTCACGGCCTTGCGGGAGCCGGTCCTGTGGTCGTAGTCTTGTAGGCCTCGTATTGTGGCCTTGAGGCTTGAGGTCCTGGCGTCTGCCGCGTGGATGGCGCCAGGTTTCGCTCTCGGCCGGCCGAGATTTCCCCGGCAGCCAGATTGGGAGAGGGATTGAGATGAGACTAGCATCGTAGGATGCTTGGACTTGGAGTAAACCGGGATGTGGGCTGGGGAGACGAAGCTCGGAGTTTAGGGACCTCCCTGACTTGGATGGTTTATCCCTGCCGGTCCCGTCGGGTGTCAGATCGCCTGATCGTCTGATCCTGACCATTGTGACCAAAGATTCGAGGGTGCTTCACTGCTTGTTGCGTTTTGGGCTCCACTTTGTGACGGTGTGGTTGTCCGTTGTTGGCGTATGCGGCAGAGCCCGGAGACGCTTTTACTCTACATAGTTATATATGGTGTTATATGTGATTACTGATTAGAGATGTAGGGCCAAGGGTGTGAAGTGGATGTAGTATAATGTTCCAGATGGTCGCGTTCGTGGGATCTGAGGTCCCCTTTTTTTGCTGGGTTGGTTCCGTTGGTTCGGCTAGGACCATGGAGTGGATTTGAACGCTAGAAGAGGCCAAGTCCAACAATGTACGGTGATGGAATGAATAGGTACACAGTGCGCTATACATAGACTGCACTGCGAACTCTCGTTGTTGAATGTATTGATGTGAAATAACTCACTTAGGCAAAAGCAGTATAAAGGTAGGGGATTACTAAATTGACCCCCCTTCTGGATAACTATTTGACCCCCTCCTACTAAGGAATGCCTAAAGATAGTTACCTTTCAATGCCTGAACTTCAGTAAATCGGGCATCAAGATAGAAATAATTGATAATATAAGATAGTAAACCTGATTCCTAACAGCCCTGGTCACCCTTCACCACGTTTACTCGTCTACTTTTAGTGTTATCTGCATCATTCAATGATATATAGCCTTTATACGTAAAGAAGACCTAACACTAAACTATAAGAACTAAAGTAGTAGAATATTCGAAAGAGGAGTTGAAAGAGGAGTTGAAAGAGGAGTTGAAAGAGGAGTTGAAAGAGGAGTTGAAAGAGGAGTTGAAAGAGGAGTTGAAAGAGGAGTTGGAAGAGTAGTGGAAAGAGTAGTTGGAAGAGTAGTGGAAAGAGTAGTTGGAAGAGGATACTAGGGGATTTCAGGCAGGAGGGGGGTCGAAATATGCAGAGGAGGGGGGGGGGGTGAATTTAGTAATCCCCTAAAGGTATTGTCCAGGGTTTCTGCCGTGGCTGTTCAAGGGGTTTTCCAAGGGAATATCTTGGCAAAAGATTTACTTTTCCATTTGGAGACCAGCGGCTCAAATTCACAGGTAGGCCGAATTGTGTTCCTTCGGGGCTTGAGCTTTGCGTCCTCGGTTAAGGAGGAGCGGCTTTACTACACAGGCGTCATTGGATCAAACCCTGGGGACATTTACCACCATTCCACTAGGTTCGCTGGTGATCAGCCGTTGGGACTTGTAGAACCGTGTTTTCAAGGGCCAACGCTCATATCATTGATGGACTTCCTGACAGTAACCTATGGGATTGCAATAGTTTGACGGCCTAGATACTCTATAGTCCTAATCAAAGCGCTGTGCTCCTACTCGGAAAGTGTCTACCGAGGCGAGCCGCCTGCTCCGCCGAATCTGAAACAGAGATCAAACGGTGTTCATACAAAAAGGGATAGTGGGAGATTTTTCTCGCAAATCGTTGCAGCTGCACTCACGGAAGCACCGTTATCTTCTCATGGTAGTATGCGATAGACGCTCTGACTTAGTTCCCGCAGTGTTCCCAGGCAGTCATTGCTACAGTAGGCCGATCAGTACGACAATCGCTGACGAGCTGGGGCCGAATCGCTCCTGAGCCAAGCGAGCGTTGTGGCCCCCAAGTCCTGTGGACCCTCGTTGTCAGAATGCAATTGTCTCTCAGCTAATGAAGATAAGCACGAAGAAATTAATGCAACGGTAGTATACAATCGTAACAAACGCGAGTGTCAAGCCGTGGACAGCAAGCGGCGGCTCCAAGTCGAGGATCATCCTGGCGCAAGAGCAACACACCACCAACTCCCCGATTAGGAAATTCGTCAGTCTTGAAACACCGCACATCATTACCTTACCAGTTTGAAATTGAGGATATGGTCCCGGGGGATGGTTATATCCCCTGAGCTAAGCCGAGACTGCTCCAGATCATCGAGATACCCCGAAATTGAATCGTGGTGTTTGTATTAAATACTGGAAATGATATTTAGTCCACTCCGACCTACTGATCGATGAATAGTCATAGTCGTCAAGCCTCTTACTCACAGTAACCATGGGTGTCATCTCAAAAATTATCGCGCTGAGCGCACTTTCTACTTTCGCTACGGCTTGGTTGCCCAAAACAAACAAGGAAATCACCGCGAGCGACGGCACGAATCTGTTCACGACGTCCAACGGCAAGATCCGCGGTGTCAACCTGGGCTCTCAGTTTATCTTCGAGCCATGGATTGGCGAGAGTGCGTGGAAAAACATGGGTTGCGGCGGCCAAGCGTCAGAGTTCGACTGCGTAAGCGCACTCGGCCAGGACGCTGCCAATAGAGCCTTCCAGGAGCACTGGGCCAGTTGGATCACCCAAGCCGACATCACCGAGATGATCAGCTATGGTCTCAACACGATCCGTGTGCCAGTCGGCTACTGGCTTCGCGAGGACTTGGTCTACACCGATAGCGAGCACTTCCCTCAAGGTGGGCTCGAGTACGTCAAGAAGATCTGCGGCTGGGCGAGTGATGCTGGCATGTACATCATCATGGACCTGCACGGTGCCCCTGGTGCGCAGAATGCCAAGAATGCTTTTACTGGCCAGAATGCTCCGGAGTCGGGATTCTATATTGACTACCAGTATGAGCGGGCGTTGAAGTTCCTTGAGTGGATGACTGGTCTTATCCACACGGTCCATGAGTTCCGCAATGTGGGCATGCTGGAGGTTGTCAATGAGCCTGTGCAGGAGAATGACAAGGCCACATCGATGCGTCAGAACTACTACCCGAAGGCGTTTGAGGTAACTCTCCAAGCTAAACCTACATTTGTCCGTAATCACTGACCCGCATCCCAGCGTATCCGCACCAACGAGACCAGTGCAGGTATCAACAAGAACGACTATCTGCATGTCCAGATGATGGATAAGCTCTGGGGCTCTGGAGACCCAAACCAATACCTCGATGATCTGTACTATGCTGCCTATGACGACCACCGATACTTGAAATGGGATACCAGCGTCGAGGTCTCGCACGATAGCTACATCGGCGACTCTTGTAACGATAACCGTGACAGCAATACGCCCACCATCGTGGGCGAATGGAGTCTGGCCGTTCCTGATGATGTTCAGTGGAACTCGGACTGGGAACCAAGCTCAAACACAGATTTCTACAAGAAGTGGTTCGCCGCGCAGGTGCATTCGTATGAGAAGCAGCAGGGCTGGGTGTTTTGGACTTGGAAGGCTCAGCTGAATGATTATCGCTGGTCCTATCAGGGTGAGTCTATGTCTGTACTAGGAGTTGGTTTTTTGAATGACCGCTAACATGTTTCTAGATGCTGTCAAGAGTGGTGTCATACCGAAGGATCTCAATTCACTGGAAAGTGTTTGTTAGGCTGGGTATACTTTGATGCCTAAGATCCTTGAGGCATCTTGATGCAAGGTTATATGTTTACATAGCTTGTATGATTTGAATTCGCTTTCGTGTCTTCAGTTGATACAGGTTAACTCTGTTGGTGGCTGACTGGTAAGACCATTGATGTCTGTGCATTGCAGGGACTACACGTGCTTTATCCCCAAGACGGCGAGTAGATTAGAAAGCTGAAAAAAAGGGAGAAAAATGGCGAGAGGAAAAGACTATGTTAGGATGAAGAAGTGTGACCAGATTGCTGCTCAGGCCACCAAACCATTCCCCACAGAGGCACACCAGGACCGCCGGGCTGAAAATTAGCGTTCTTGTCAACCTTGCCCTTCCCAAGTGTAATCTCTTCAATCTCGTCGAATCCCATTGAAAGGTAGAGCTTCCGGGAATTGGGCGTCGTGGCTTCGAGCCAGATCGGAAGGTTTTCGAGTTGAGCTCTCCTCATATGCTCGCGCATTATGCCTTTCGCAAGACCTGCAGTAAAGTCAATAGGATGATCGCGACGAGTCCAAAGCCAGCGTTCCCACCTCTCCCTCGGTATTCGACCTCGGTCCCTATGCTGAATATGTAGTAGTAGCGCTTTTGCCCACGGAGGCCGATCTTCTTGGCATTGTCGGTCATGCCGGAGAATTCTGACCAAAGACGCTGAAAACAGTCAGTCATGAGATCGGCTGATTAGCGTTCCGGATCTCGCATACCTTGAAGCCTGAAAGACCGATCTTCCACAGGACGCACATGAAGCCAGCATAAACCAGAGTCCACACATTGTCCACATGCTTGCCCGGGGGGATAACGACGGATGCAGCCTTCCAGCCATCGGCCTCGGTGATCACTGCATCGTTGAGTAGAGCCGACTTGACCAGGATTGACCAGTATGTGGGTAGGAACGCTAGCCGCTCTTCCTCTGGCATATCCAGCAGCATGTATTTGATAACGGGGTCGTCACTGAACACCCGGCCATTCAAGCCCGCAACCGACGCCAGCATCTCTGCACCAAGTCAGGAATAGTTCAGACGAAAGAAATGTCCGCAAGTGGATCGTATACCATGTCTGCCATGAGTGAGAGGGACTGGCGCTTGCGCCATGATTGTCGTGGAGAGGTCGAGACTCACAAAGGCTTGGCCATATACCGAGGAGGTGAGGGTGTGTTTCTGCGCAGCCTGAGCGCTGGTCATTGGCCATGCTGGTTGTTGGGGGCAAGGACAGATCGCACGAGAAGATGAACCCGTGGACAGCGCCGACGACGTAATCGACTTCTTATGTAAGCGCCGAGAGCAACCAAAAATTAAGGTTAAAAGTCTAACTTCGTCAAGCAAGGGTCAGCAACTCTCTACTAAACACTTCAATTCTTCTCAGATTCAAAGGTGATCAGTTGATTTCCATACTTCATCCCTCAAACACACAGCTATGAATTTGTTCTAGCGGCGCTAGAGAGTGAACAGGATTGTGGGTACGTGGGCTTAGCTGAGTGGAGCCCCCCAAGCTGTCAACGCAATTTTTAGGTGAGCCCCAGATACACCAGACTTCACCCCCCGACTCAAGAGTCAAAGTGCGCTTAATGTAATCCAAGGAAAAGTGCGGCTGGACACATTTAAATTGTACTTAAAATTTCACTTCACTCACATCATTTGGAAATGAGGCCACCCGGTCCAGATTTTCATCGCAGGTATGGGCAATACACTAGCTGTCAAATCGAAGCTGTCACATCTGCTGTCGAAACTCCCTCTCCACAAGCCCCTAAACAAACTCCCCTTTTTTTACCAATCTATTTCTCGATTCATGTTCTTCACAGAATTACCATGGTAACAGCGAAAGACTAGTGACCTAGAAAATAGAGTGGGACATCTTGTGAGAAGTTGAAAACCTCCCGTGTCCTAACGCAAGCTATCCACCGGCCTGGCCCAATTTTGGGCGCACGTATCGAGTGAGCCACAAAGACCTATGATAGAAACTAGAGCCAATTCATGAAGATCTTGCTATACTATTGTCTTTTCCTCAGAGCGTACAATTGTGCAAATGTGAGAAAAGATATCGAGGCTCCCAACTCCAGGGGCTATCAGTTGAATCCGCCAAATTTGCACCTATAGAGTGTTTTCCGCAAGTGCCTCTTTGCTCTAGCGCTCTCACAGGAGGGGGTATCCTTGTACTTTCTGCTAGTTAATCCGAGACTTGCCTGTCCCGTCATTGGCTGCGGCTTCACTGAGCTCTCAACGACTCAATCGGAAGGATTCCGCATCCCCAACATCGAAAGCTTATTGGCCGGAGTTACAGCTCCATACCATGTTCGTTTTTCTATGGCTTTTTGACTGCACAATAATGTGCATAGTTTGTCGCCAATGAGGCCGCAGGGAACGGAAGCGGATTTGTGGCTGTTCCTTAACGAATAATTGTCGCGTGTAGAGGCTTCTTGCTTCCCATTTTCCTCTGAACCTGGTCATTGTTGACAATTTGCCTAAAAAGGACTAGACCTTTTTGCGGTCTTAAATTTCTCTCTTTGCCAGTTCATGATTGCTCCTGATTCCAGCTACTCTGGAAGTCAGGTCCTCGAAGCCCGGGCTAATTCCGCAACAAATCGGAGGTGAGCTCCCAGGATAGTTAGGGACCACTGAACTTGGAACACTGGTGCTAAACTCTCATCGAGTCGAAGAGGACCATTGTGGGCAACCCTTTTTTCTGGAAACTGGGATTGTTCAAGTTGGAACGAGCTTTGCTCGCCGGACTAGGAACAGAGCGATTTACTTGGAGCAAAGGTGCCTCTGATTCACCGAAACCAGGCTCATGATTTGACTGTCTCACCTGTTATATACTCCTCTTGGCCCATATATCCAGCGGTACACCTGGTGTGGTACATTTGCGTGCTCTTTCCCTACTGATGGCAACGGTCAAGGAAAAGGGTGCCTATGGAGGCAACACTCGCCCCAGCAGAAATGACAGGCTTGCACTTCAGGCTCCAAATCTGGATGAACAAAGTGGCTTTCCACCGCGTCCAGCCATCAACCGAATTCTCAGCGATGAGGACGAGGGTGAAGTTGCGGAGTGGATAGATCGCTGGTTGGACCATGGCTTCCTCTTGGACAACCAGAAACAAGTGAGCGCCTTTGCGCGATATTTCATGAAAATTACCAACCACCCAAGCAAAGACGTTGGCGTGAGCGATGAGTTCTATGAAGGCTTATTTCGACGAATTCCCAGTGTCAAGCGTCGCGTTCAGGCTGCGCGCAAGGCGTGCAAAAGTGCGAAACCGAAGAATGAGGGAAGAGAAGCCAAGGAGGAAAGGCTTGCAAAGTTCCCTGCATTTCTCCGTGACCTGCAATGGGTACTCGAAATTCCATCCCAGCATCATTATGTGTTTGCAGACACTGGCTTTATGACTGCAATCAACTCAGAGCATCAGGATTTATGCATTGAGGCCTCGACTCGTGACGAGCCGGAGTATCGCAGAATGACGTCTGCTATTGTTTGCGCATGTCATGATGGCCGATTCTTGTCGCCTTACATGATCTCAAAGACGATCGCCGTCAATCAAAATCGAATGGTGTACAAAAATGTGTCTACATCATTTGCAGCCAAGCCGTGGGCCAACGCAGAATTCTTCCTGGACTGGATCGAACGTGTCTTTGAGAAAGAGACAAAATCGACCAGGATTCCAGGTCTTGACGCACCAGCACGTCTTCTGCTGGTTGATGGGATCCGGTATGGGATAACCCCGGCAATCTTCATGAGCTGTTGGAACAAAGGCATCTACCTGGTCTGCATCCCGCCTAAAGGCTCATCTTTCTTTAATCCACTGGAGTGTGGAGTTTTCTCAGAGATTCATAAGATCTATGCGGATGAGGCTGCCACCAAATATCGGAATGAGAAGAGCCCTTTCATCTTAAGCCCAGAAGACGTCACCGACTTCATGTTGCGACACTTGCACCGCAACTTGTTGAAAATCAACTTGGACAACGCGTGGACCAAGAGTCACCTTTACTCCAGGGATGAGCAATCGCTTCGCAAGCACGTCAAAGGAACGCCTGCAACGCCTGCACCTGTGACTCCGGCCAAAGTGAGATCGAGACCAAACGGCCAGCCACAAGTTGTTCGAGGTGAGCCGATCTCTCCGCCAAGATCTTCTCAGCAACCCGGGCAGGCCCGGCATGCTCGCAGGTCCAAAACCGGTTCTGTGAACAGATCGGAGCGAGCAGATGAGGCCCCCCAGACAGTGCGACTGTCAGGATCTTACAATCTATCTCCAACGGCTGAAGGTCTAACAAGGGGCCCTGGGGTTACCAGGTCAAGCCCTTCCCCTGTATTGACCTCACGAGCTCAACGTTTATCACAAGTCCCCCGGACCATTGAGATCACTGACGACCAAAATCACCATCATGCGGCATCGGTTAATCGCTCTTCACCTGACGAGGACTTTGATGAAGAAGCCTCATCACGCCGACAAGTTGCTCCCATCCCGCAGGTATCTACGCCATCGCGCCAAAGGTCCCGCTCGGAGTCAACGTTCTATGGAATGTCTGGTGCTTTACTAGAGACGCCCAATCGACAACAGCATTGTAATCGACCGCCTGCTCCCTCCGTTGAGATCATCACCACCCGTACTTCTTTGCCGGAAAATCAAGACTGTCCTGGGCTTGAAGGCAACCGATCCTCTGATTCAGACGCTGCGGCTGATCCTACCGACAATACCTGGACCGGACCGGGTCTCGAGAAAGCTTATAAAATGCAAATTTTGGCGCTTTCGGATCCAAAGACGCCGGATTCAGATCGGAAGAGATACGAGCAGAAGCTTCTGGCCTTGGCTCCCATTCTCTCGGGATTTGCACCGGACACTATCAATGCCCTTCAGGCACTTGCAAAGACATGCTCGGCTAAACTTCAGGGCCAGGTGCCTCCATCACGGCCCTTGACGCCGCAGACCAGCAAGAAGACAAAAGTCTGTAAGACGAGCTCCAGCAAGCAACACAGGCCTCCTGCAGCTCCTCGAGGACGTCGTCGAATGCCCACCCACAGGTTCTTTTGACCGACGGCATGGGTGGCTCAAAATTCCAATCATTTCCCAGAGATAATTTTCATTCAAAAGTTTTACCGAGGGTCTAAGGCTTTTCCTTTCCCTCTGAAATTCAATTTCCATTCGTTTTAAGCCTCCTCCTCTATCACTTCCGTGACCTTTGGTTCTCGGGTCGTTGAATTACGAGCTATGGTATTCTCAAATTTGAAAAGACTCATGGTGTAATTGGATAGCATGGGAATGGATAGAGCAAAATTGCGAGAGGGATACTGCTACTAGATAGCTGTTTCATTGAGGCCTACAGCTGATCTTGAGGTTCTGTGAGTCTGATGGCCGCTTTGGGTCAGTAAGAGTATCTCTCCAGTGCTGTCAGGTCTACCCTCACATTTCTCTAGGCAAAATCCTCGCACTCCTTCCCAGATGTCCCACACATCAACTGAGCTTTCTCTCAGCTTCTCACTGATCACTTTTCCCCTCCTGCTACTCTCCCTTTTCCACTCTTGTCCAGATCAGCCGTCTCGCCTCGGGAGTACTTGCGAGATTAATTGTTGAATCTTCAAGCACAAGATCTCCGACATCAAATTTTGGCCTGTAAGAGACCTGGAGTCACTGCAGTGTCCTGTCACTCTGACTGGCTTTATGCGACAAAAACCTGACGACTACCTCCACGATTGACCAAGCTCAAAATTGACCGCGAAGCAGAAAAAGGGCACTATGGTTTGGAATAGGAGATTGGTAAAAGCTCACTCCCCGGTCATTCGGGGAACCTCCATTGATGAACCGACCAAGGTTTATCTCAAGTGCTCGAAAGGGTCGCAACGAGAGTCACACACAGTTGGCATCCTCAAGGGCTTTATACCAATGAAAACTTTTGCAACCCCATGGAAACGGCTCGCGAATTTGGAAAGACGGAGAATGCCAAAACCCAGCAGGAAAGGCTCCGGCAATTCCCTGCACAGTTCCAGCGTGATCTCAAGACGCTCTATGTATGCGAAGAGAGTGTTTTATTCCTTGCAGACTTGGCTCTTGCCACCACAACATGTGGTTGGAGCAGAAGGCTGGTTATCCCTCGACCGACAACGGTAAATGGGCAAAGAAGAGAGCCCCGAGATGTGGCCCCTTTGCTTGCTGTGCGCCCTATCTCCGGGCTCCACTGATGCCCTCCGTCACTTTTAAAGTGGATAGAGTTGAGCGTTCCCATGAGATGTTCGGCGAGATCCCTGTCTTTTACTCTTTGGATGGGTGGCCTGAGCCGTACCATCTGCTTGACTGGCTCAACTTGATTTTTGAACCGGCCTCCAACCCATCGAGGGAAACAGGCTCAAACGCTCCCGTCGGGTCTTGCTCATCCAGGGATACAAATACAGAATTGACCCTGAGTTTTTTGTCACCTGCTGGCCAAAGAACATCTTCTGTATTTGAATCGCGAGGGATGGGGCAAACTTATTCAATCCCTTGAAAGTTGGATCTTTCAGACTCGTCGAAGACTGCTGCGCTGACTGGGTGAATGCTCAAGTCGAGCGAGACAGTGTCGTGCCGGGGGATTCTAAAGCCAACCGAAGAGAATTGGTCGTGGAGATTCATATCATTCTGTGCCGATCCATAGTAAAAAGAGAGATCACGGCCGGATGGCGCAAGACATGTTTTTTCAGAGGTGATAACGAGGAAGACATCTGGGGGCTGGTTGCAGAAGAAACGATATCGTCGACTCCCGCCGAACTGGGTGACCCGTTTAAGCGGGAACTTCGTTACTCGTGACCGAAGCATGTCTGAGAAGCTTCGAGAGCGAAGAGAGATTCGGGAAGGAAGGCGTCGAAAGAAGGAGAAGCGAGAAAAGGCTCGGAAAAACTAGACAGGAAAAAAAATCGCTGGAAGCAGAGAGAGCCCTCGATGAGCAGAAAACAGATGAGCAGCAGCGGCGGCTACAATAGAACAAGAGACTTTAAGAGCAAGAAGACCACAGCTCATGCAGATGAAGGCAGAGCAGGTAAAGAATTCGAAAGCCAGCTCGAAGTACTCGACTCACAGCCGTGACCCGCGTAGCTCTGGGGCAAGGGCTCGGTCCCAGGCGGGGGTGGAGTGCTCTCAGCGCTCTCTTGGAAGCGATGATGTGTTGTTGCTCGGAAATGTGGATATTGCTCGTCCTTGGCTCCCTGGCCAGGTCTTGCCTTGAGACACTGTTGTGCGCATTAGATTAGCTGGACTAGATGTTTAGAATATTATTCATCAAGAATAGTTAATTTTAGTTTCTTGCATGTTAGCTCTGCTGGAGATTGTCTCTCTTGGCCAGATATCTCCGGGGCTGTTGCCAGGACCAGCGTTTGCTGGGAGTTTCTTTTGCTTTGGCTTTCTCCTTTTGCGGCTTAATTAGGCCTTGTTTTTTTTAAGGTGGCTTTGCCTTCTCTTCATCTTGTGTATTCGTCAGATACTCGAGTACAGTCGCTTCTCGCTAGTGTTGTTATTGATAGATATTCCAATCAGAGTACCTAGTGGCGACTATTCTGATGTCGAAAGGCCTAGAGATATCTGGGAGCAATGTCTTCCGAAACAATGTAATGATATAAAACTTATACATAGCAAGTCCAATTCCTCGCGCTGGCTCCAGAATTCCATTGTCCCCAAACGATGCACCTTTCCTTTCTGGCATCCCGGTGCCGGCATGATGGTCACCATGCCGGATCCCGGAACCGGCATACACACCAACAACCATAGCAAATGCTTCTTCTTTCTTTACCTCTCCGTGATCCCCGTCACTCTCTTCCTCCTCCCATCCAATCCAAAGCACCACTGCATTATTTGACTGCTCTTTCTTCTTCATCATCCTCCAATCTACCGTCTTCCAATCCATCACCTTTCATCACTCACCATGGGTACTACCACCCTCGTCATCCTCGACGCCCAGCAGGGCATCATTGGCTCCCTCGAAAACACCGATACCTACATCAAACGCCTGAGCTCAACCCTCACGGCGGCTCGCAATAACAACATCCACGTTGTCCATGTCATCACCGCTTTTCGGCCGGGCTACCCTGAATCACACCCACACAACTCTTCCATCACCCGCGTTGCAGCGTCTGGACGCTTCCAAGAGGGGGATGCCAGCACCGAACATCACCCTGTCACAGCACCCACCAACGATGAAGTAGTCATCACCAAGCGCCGTGTCTCCGCGTTCTTCGGCACAGAGCTTGACATGATCCTGCGCTGCTACAACGCCGAACGCGTCGTCGTCGCGGGCCTGGTGACCAGTGGTGCGGTGCTGTCGACTGTTCGATCTGCGTTCGACCTCGACTACCGTATCACTGTCCTAAAAGACGGGTGTATGGATCGGGATGAGGCCCTGCACGACGTGCTTATCGAGAAGGTCTTCAAGGGGAAGGCTGATATCGTCACCTGCGCGGAGTGGATTGAAAATATCAGTGCTCGCCCAGAGACTGCTTAGGAGGGTCCGGCCATGGACTCTGCTCGGGCGTGGACGCTAATAAGCCCAGACAAGAGAGCATGTATATTTGTTTGAAGATCAAGTTACTTGAGAACCAGAGAGTTCTACATGAATAGGAAAAAATATCCTATCGCTATGCTCAACTGTCCAAAAGTATGTATGTCCCAACGCTCCAAAGTATCGCTATGCTCAACTGTCCAAAAGTATGTATGTCCCAACGCTCCAAAGTAACGTATGCAGATTGCCTTGGCTGTATATGCATTGTCGACGCAAGCATTAGCACAGAAGACTTGCTGAAGAAACCTAAACTCCTTCGTGCTCGTTATACCGTAGACGGTTGGGAGAGGAAGAGGGGCGAAACGGCTGTGAGGATGGCCTTGTAAAACCAGTGTTGTGGACGTGTGGTACAAGACATGTTGTCTCTGGATGACGCTCTGGACAAGCCCCCCTTCATCTGTGCTCGGTATTGTTGGTTGTGTCCTTCATGCCGGCACGCCTCGCGCGTTCGTTCTTGTAACGTGATGATTTTCTTCGGGTGAAACCTTTCGTTGATGAGAAACTCAACTCGTTATACGTAAACGGTGGGAAAGCGACGCGGTTTGGATTCCGTTGGGTACCTGAAGCAACAAGGGTCATGCTCCTCGATTTCAGTGAGTCACGGTCGATGTGGACTTCCCACTGACTTCCCTCAAGGTAGGTCGTGGGACACAACGAGATTGGAAGCATCCTCGGCATTCAGCTGATGACAGCAGAACGCAGTATAATCTTTTCATGGGCAACACGAAATGCAAGTACAGACCTTGCCCCCGCTATGTCCCGGCTCATACCGATAGCGCTGCCAATTTTCTGCCACCCACCGATTTGCAACGTACGCCGCATCCCAAAGCCACTCGAGAACCTCTTGGCAATACCTCTTCCCAATAGTCTCAGCCAAATCCACCAGACTAAACCGCGAGATAGGGTTCTCTTCGTTCGGATCGACGCTCAGATCCGAGGATCTCCACCAACGTCCGTCACGAAGGAAATTACCACCCGGAACTGGGGCTTTGCAGCGAAGCGGATACTCAGCCAAGCCCACCCGGTGTTTAAGACCGAGTGTCGGGGTTGGCGTGGTCAGAGATCAGGGGCCCTGTTCGTGGAGACTGGAAGGCCGGACAGCTCGCCGGAGGAGCTTCTGTCGTTCTGTTTTTATCACCAGGGGAAATTCCAGGCTGGTCGTCATCTTCCCACCCTACCTATTTCCAGATCATCAATGCCTCCGTCATGTTCGGGGGCTATCTGAGTCGGCTTCCACTCCTGTATAACCCGCTGGCCGATGAGCCGCCAGTGCTGCAGAACATTACTGGTCTCCGGGCGGTACATGCCATGGATGATCTGGGATGAGCAGGCCCAAATGCTGTGGGCTTGTGGAACGGACGTCGCTGCCGATGGACCCGATCCACTTCCGGCACATGGAGTGATCCAGGGCTATCCGTTCGATGCAGCAACCAGTCAGCTTCGTAGGGACGAAACTTATATCTTCCGAACGAACAGGGCTTTTGACATTCATACGAAATGGTGCACGGGGTATTTCTGGTGGGCTGGACCCCACGACCTAGCTCCCGTTCCGAATCAGTCTAAACCTAATTCCTCATGTCGAATGACATCGGCCTCTTCGAATTTGATATCGAGAGAGGCGAATTTGTTGCTGAGTTTGAGGAGGTGATTAAAAAGTACATGAAAGGGTTCGAGGTCACGACGGGTGATCGTATGGATATATTCGAGAGGGTGAGTAGCAGGAGTTACCCGAGTCTGACTTGAAAAGCTTCAATCTTGCGCCTAAAGGAAGTTTCATTTATGTGCAGTCGATTTGGCGGAGGTTTAGGGCTTTCATACCAGCTTGGTGGTTGATGGGCAGCACAAGAAGATCAGCATTGGTTATGAAATCTACCGGTCGAGGTGGTGTAGGGAAATTGACGACTGGCCGTGAGCATGTGAGAGAAGACAAGAATCTTAACAAGACTTAGATGTGTAATGAATGCTGCCTCAATTAAGAATCAATTTACATTCACTGTATGGCATGTGCATATCAATCTTTTTTTTTCTTTTTTTCCAAAATGCTGAGACATCTGGATGCTATCTAATGCAAAGGCTATGTATGTAATCATGTATACGCCAGTCACTGGCCTGTCATGGTATGGACAAGGAGTTCATATCAAAGGGAATCACCCCAAGTCACAGCTTGACCTGGTTGCGCTCCGGTGGTCCAGAGCAGCAAGACGGTTCCGGGTGCTGTGTGGACTGGTTGAACGACTGCGACGACTGCGGCACATCCAGGGCCGGGTTCTTAGTGAAGAAACCGTCCGGCTTGAGCATGACGCTGACGCGCTCGACAGGCATCACTGGGAAATCCTCGATACGGGGGTTGTGAGTAAGACCGAATGCTGCAGGAAATTGTAAGTTAACGTTGTTAAGGCAGACCTGAGTAGCGGGTGGTAACTTACTGTGCCAGAGAACAAGATCTTCGTTCTCCACGTTATCATTCCGTGCCGCCCACACTTCCACGCCCTCGGACTTCTTGCTCTGGTTGGTGAATTCACCCGCCGCAAAGAGCTCGTCGTCTTGGTACTTGGTCACCCAGATCGGGCGTGTGGCGAACTGCGCACGCTTCAGGCCAAAGGACTTGGGATGGGCCAGGAGCATCTGGCTCGGGCTGGTCTGCAATTTATAAGCGATTGGGTGGTGCGTGATAGGATTGATGATCTTGTCGTTGCGGATCTTGAACACACGGTGCTTGTCAACGCTGGTCCAGGCGCTGCCGCTTTTCTTGATGACATTCTTTTCGGTGGTATATCCGACCAGGTAAGGGTTCGACTCGTCCTCGGGCATTGGCACACTGTCCTCATAGTAGATGGTGTTCTCGTATCCATCCAGAGCAGGGTCAATTCGCAGTGAGAACATGTGTTGGTGGTAAGGTGCCATCACTCCTGGCCCTACGTTAGTGCCCCACGGCACGGTCTGGCCGTCGGCATTATCGAAGGGTACGGTCGACAGAATACCCGTCGCACGAACCTCAAGCTCAATGTTCGCAGCTTGATCGAGGATGAATGCAAAGATATACTCGTAGTTAGCCACGGTACAGATCATCTGCACCACAAGCTGTCGGTTGCGAACAACAGTTGCAGCGCCGCTGCGGTAGTTGGTATGCTTGTGCTGCAGACCGTTGTCCTGCTCGTGCATGCAAATCACATTCTTGAGTTGGATGGGCTCGCCCTTGGCGTCGGTGCGGAAGCCATCGAAATATTTGATATGACCAAGGCAATCGCAGCCGAGAGACAGCTGGTTTGCCGTGATACCGAAGCCAACGTCACCGACATCAAAGGCCTGCTTGCGGTGATATGGAGCACGAGGATCTGGCGGCGTTTAGCTAGGATCACTCCTTCATTGTAATAGTAACTCGAACTCACCGCCATAAGGAACTGTCATCTCTGAGAAAGACAAGCGATAGAAGGTATTGCGGCCATCATAGGTCACATTGTGGAGGACCAACCCCTCACGGTTGTTGAAGCCGACACGGAACCGCCATTTCTGCCATGACACTGCATTGCCAATGACATTGAAGGAGGCGCCCTCAGGCTGTTGCACAATATAAGGCTTCAGATCAGTGCGGAGCGGCTCGTCAAGCAGCTCGTGCGCATACTGAACCGCGGGCACCTGCTTCCAGGGTTGGGTGTCCGTGGTCTGGGTATCGGCTCCACCAGGGAGGTAATCCATGCGCACCAGCTCCCGAGTGATGCCATCAAAGACGGGAGAGAATTTGCAGGGGATGGAGTATTGGTTGTTTTGCGGGTGGTCGACAGCCACGATATACATGTAGCATTGGAATAAGCGCCGAGATTCCTCGGCATCTTCTGTACCGTAGATCCAGGGGTCCAGGCAGACTGACATGCCTGACGGGAGCTTGAGCTTTTCGATTTCTGCCTGAACAGCCGGGTGTGACAAGCAAAGAGCCTCAATATCCATCATTTCGTCGACATCGAGGGGACCCTGGATATCCTTGGGCAGCTCCTTTACCGAGACAGCGGACTTGGTGTCCGCGTTCAAGATGGCCTTAAAGAACGAACCGTTGTCAAGGCGGTGGAAGTAGGCCATCAGCAAGCGTGCAGGCTTGCGAGGGCGCGGCTTGCCGAGCCGCTCAGCCTCAAGATAGGGAATAGTCTCATGCTTGGTAGGCTCTTGGAGATCAATGCGCTTATACCGCAACTTGACACCGGGGAAGGCACCCTGCAGGATGCGAACCGCCAGCTGGATCTCGCCCGGGGTGATAGGGTCAAAGGGGTGAGGGGAAGTCATGATGACAATGAGGTTTGACGATCTAGCATTGAGTCGAGGGCGACAAGCGTTTTATGTGTTTTCTCCCCAGTGCCAGGCACGACCATCCTTTTTTGGGCAAATCTTTCGACTGGGGCGGGGCTTTGTCTGGTTTGTTCGGTGATTCGCTCTCTGCGCTCCGCTGCGGCGCATCTTTACCCGTGAGGGGTTTAGCGCATACCAACTGGCCGATTTCCAAAAAACCCCCCAACTGATCCCCGATAATCCTGACTGCTCCTATTGGATCGCGACGCGGATGGAGTCTCCAAGGTTTTTGGAGTAAGAGCTCGCGACTCGTATAAACAGCCGAAGTCGTGAATGGTAGTCATTATTCATCTGCCGAGCGCAAGTTTGGCTGCTTGAGGTATAGATATCCCAAGGATCCTCGATCAGTTTAAACTTAGAATACGAGTCATGGTCATTCCTCTTGCGCTTCCAGAATACAGAATATATCTTAATCCCCATGCAATGGAGATCAGCTCTTTAGGTACTTATGTACGGGCTCTCACGCAGAAGACTCTATCTTGCAAATTTCGGTAACAATTCAAGATATGGGTATGTATGGCTCCATTGCCCCCCGTAGGTGTCTAGCTTGAGCCTGTCATTCCGCTCAGCTGCTTAGCATCGTCTCACTATGGGACCTATGCAGATTATACATCGAAGCTACGAGTTGGCACATTTTCCATTGTCACAGACCAAGGAGTCAGAACAATCATTGTCAGAAGTACAAGCAGCACCTAAGAAGAATTACAACCAGTTAGTCAAACGAAACGATTGGATGTTTCCATATTCCAGAAAATAGCCTCCAGGGCCATATAACATACCAGCACAATGTCCAGCCCAGGAGCAACCCGACCCACAGATTCCGCTTATGCATGTCAGAGAATCTGAACAGTCGTTGTTGGTGGAGCAAGAGGCACCTAGGAGCGACACATCAGTGATTCAGTCAGACAGGCCTGTCTATTATTCATATGGAATGCGAGTTTGGTGGGAAATGCCAATGAAATGGAGGAGGATGGGGGTTTATATACCTTCACAGTGGCCAGCCCATGAGCAAGTAGCCGTGCTAGTCGCGCTCGTGGTGGTAGTACTTGCGTGGGCGGTGGTTGTGCTCGTGGAGACTGAGCCACCGCCATGGTCCACGTTGATAGCCAAGAAGTGTACCTCTGACGCAGAACTACCCTGGTTATAGTTTCCAGCTTTGAAGTAGCTGTTAGGGTTGTTCAATGAGTAGGTTGAAAGTTTTTGCGCCGCACCACCATTGATGCTCACACTCAGGACTCCTCCCTCGTAGGCGATCTCATAGGAGAACTGGGTACCAACAGGAACATGGCCTACAGTCGTCATGACCTCGTTACCACCGCTTCGAGTCTGCTCTACACCCATAGTCAGAACACCGGCTTTGTTGTAGAACAGTTCGCAGATGGGTTTGACGGAAATTGTTTCATCAATGTGCACTTGTCCAATCACAGTGCCATGAGTGCTGTCGTCTGGTTTGGGTACCACTAAAGTGGCACTTAGCCGGTTCACAGGGCTCAAAGGACTCCAGCTTGCTTTCGACCCGGTACTAGGTTCGACCTCGCGCAGCTCCGTGCGGCAGTGGAGGCTATTGGAGGTGGTCACACATCCACAGGATGAGGGAGACCCGCACACCTTCATGACAAGTGCACCGTCGCCGCTCTCAGTGTAGAAGACGGAGTTGTTCTCGTAGCCACTGCACCCTTGCAACGCCGTTGAGGATATGGTATCAGGAGAGCCTGTACTACCAGTCGGCAGCTGTAGGCTCCAGTACTTTAGATTGAAGTTTCCGCCTGGCGCACAGTTTGGGTTGAGCGCCAGGGCGATCGTGCCTTGAAGTACGACAGGGAGGAGAATTGAAGCGATCATCTTGGATGCCATGATTAGGATTGAGAAATCCCGGATCGCAGAGGAGGACAAGAAGGATGAAAAATGGATTTTAGAAGTCAGGGATGCTCATGCGCGATTCGTGATGTTGTTCGTCTCTCTTTTTCAATTGCACAATCAGGACAAGATTTATATCCGTAGTTGGAAAATATGCATGGTGGTGCCTGCTGTGTTCCGAGGTCTCCTCTCACGTAAGGTGACAACGGCATCCCACAAGGATTGTAACCTTGTGTGGGATGTGATTGATTTCTGAAACGTATCCTATCAGGTACGGGGGTATCGTCGTTAGCAGGGCTCTGGGTCCGGGGAAATCTGTATTCGAGCCACTGGAAAGGATTGTTATTTTGTGGGGGCCGTTACTTCCACCGAGATGATGGAGGGCAGCCGAAGTAGGCTAACGCTGTTTCAGGACTCAGGAACCACACCCCGTCTCTTAAGCTCCAATTTCAGTATTGGTGAACCAGATGGCATATTTTAATAAAGCCCTGGTGGTCGTGGCGGTAAGGCAGTCGCTGACCATCAGGCCACTCTATACTTCGGTCACTAGAGAGGATAGCCAAGGGGCCTGAGGATCGCGCTGCCCGGAGCTGGACTCCTATTGCTCATCGTTAATTCATTGAACGCGCTTTGGGCCCGGGACTAGTGTTTCTGTAACAAACTCTCAGATGTAACGAATTCGAGCGCCCCGAAACACTCCGTAAGTCCGTACGCCGATTACCCCTTTGCTTAGCTCGGGAGAGCAAATAAGCACTGCGGGAGGTTAGGCCCGATGGGGAGACGCAAATCTGTTGCAGTCTTGCAGAAACTAATCAAATTAGTTTCCCTTTCACCCCACACCTTCACTCTTCACGAGAATTACTACATAGATGGACATGTGGGTCTAAGACTTGCATGCTGTTTACATGACAAGCTAGTCTCGGGCATGTACTCCGTAGTTCAGCGGTACTAAAAACCACGCTAAAAGCCTGAAGTACCTAAAACCCTCGTTAAGAAAGACGTTTCTAGGAATTCTAGGCCTAAGGTCGTCTGATTCGCGGCGACTCTGGAAGTCCCTAAAGACTTACTGCAGCACCCTAATTGCTACTCAGGGGCGTGTTTAACCTCGGGGTATACATCCACTAATGGCGAGTGTGGTCCTAGTGTTGCCGGCAACATGACATGTCCGGGGTCGTTGTTTGGCGATTGTTGTTCTGCCAATGGATATTGCGGGAACTCCAGCGCTTACTGCTCGGGCGCAAATTGCTATAGTGGTTCTTGTGTTGCTTAGAAGCGTTACAGATAGTACTCAACGTTCGTTCGACTTGATATGACATGATGTATCGAATACCTCTTGCTACTAGTCTAGTAGAATCCAATAATTTCTCTAGGCACCATTGCCACTGTCTATATCGCGGAATGTTTCAATGCCTCCTTCCACACCCTCTTCACCCACTGTCTATACACTACTTTCGATTAGTTCGGTCCAACGGTCGAATAGCCTTTCTATCCTCTGCGAGCGGTGCTCACCTCTAAAGGGATGATGGTAGCTATATTGAAAAAGTTTTGTGAACGAGCCTGTCCTAACTAATTGACCATCACTTACTCGCGCCCTATCCTCATCACGGAAATTAGGCCGTAATATAAACGGAAGTAAAAGTCGGAATCCTGCCTCCTCTGGCTTAAACCTACTCCGAACTGTATGCTCGCTATATAAACCTATAAATATTGGAGTACCCATGCTCAAAGCCAGATCTTTAATATATGACATTCGAAGAATAGGCGTTATAATTCTATGTTAAAGTCTATAGTTCGTCCTAATACTACAAAAATTAAGACTGCTAGCGTAGTTCCCTCGTGGTAAGGTATACGAGTGAAGTTTGGGCGCCTCGCGAATACCTCCTTATCGTGCCGAACTTCAAGTCCAGGTGCTACGAATTTGAAACGAGGGGACTCTATCCGTATCAGGACCAAACGAATAAAGCATGCATTCCTGCGGTACAGATGCCGTATCTAGTTCTGCATCTATAAAGAGAGCCCCCGTCACAGGGAGAAGTGAGTCGGCGGGCATTCGGGATTCGACCGCGACGAGATAGCGCTTAATCGCAGCAACAGTATTGCATAATACGGAAGCCACGACCATAACCCCTCCTAGGCTCGGTGCTAAGATCCGCACTCTAGCAACCCGGTAACTACCTTACCAAAACGACTTAAAAAGATCCAGTGCGTTAGAAGAATCTCTAATAGGAACCATATCTCCTTATGTTCGTCGATGGGCTCGACATTTTCAGAGGATCCGATGGTTAGAGGGAACGAGACCCGATAGAGCTACTAGTTATAGACAACCCCGAGACATTAGGAGTATGCATTAGGCGTGGTATTATAGGTACGATGAATCGCGCCTTTCCTTCATCTTCAAGATCCTTTTCTTCGTAGCACAAGCTCTCGTCACAGGATGACATTGAAAGTCCAACGACCCAGAAGAAGAGCTCCTATATAGGATCGTAGATTATATCCAGCCAAGCGTTAAGCGACGGATCCAGGAGCTCACGATCTGTATTTCGATCTGGATTTCGCTCGTCGGAGAAGAAATATTTCTTCAGCTAGCGCTATAAGGTCGGGCCTTTGTCGTCTGTGCTGGGCCATCCAGCCATATGCAACCAGGTAATTATGTAGTCTAGCGCAGCGCATAGACGAAGGTGCCGACATCGCGCGCGGGATATTCGATGGAAACCAAAGCGTCCTCGATGTCGAGAAGTTGCTCGACTGTCATGTTTATTGGGGGCATGTCGATTGTACGGAGGAGGCAAGTTGAGGGTCACCAGCAGAGAGGAGAGAAGCTGCAGGTGGTGGTGTCCGGTATCTGGGATCGTGCACGGAGGATATATGTCCCGGACGACCGAAGTTACAATAACCCCTGAACCGGAAGGTGATTCATAACCTCAGTTCAGGACGAAACGAGGTTAGTTTCGGGGAAGGTTGGTAAGCGATGCTTAGCACCGACCAGCCACGTTACATTGGTGGGCTGGTGAGCAGACCCGAGCAGACGCCCCTGCAATTAGCTTGTTTTAAGAGCGATGAGCTCGCAAGCTATAGGAATGCACAAAAACCAGAGAGACATCAGCCACCCTCTATCGCTCTTCACAACTCTGGCTCTACCACCAAGCCCTAAATAATCGGGCGCTTGCAGGCGCCACTCCTAGCTAAAATGGTACGGATCACTAAACTGACATAATTCTTTACTGCGTCACAATACTACAGATAGGGTGTTCCCTGGCCTTCCAATTCGAGTGTTAGCTAGGATTCTTTGCCTGCCTACCTGGAGGGGCGAACATCAGAAAGGAACCAGTGCTGGGAAGCCGCCAAGTCTACTACCCAAGTAGGCCAAAATGAATAGCTGATTCCAGAACAATGTCTCATCCAATTAATTGCAGCTTGTGAATTCAAAGTCCACGTTCTGGTGGAGGGAAACATGTCGTCATCGCCCGCGCTGGAATGCCTTGGCGCAGGGAGGGGGATACCCTACCTTGGGCGTCTAGGTCCAGGTGCATGCAGGCGCCGTCGACAACTTGTCTTTTGTTACTATAGCTCTGTCTGATTCTTGTCGAGAGAAATTAATATTGAAATCAAATTAGTCTCCTACCATCCACAACGTCTCTTTATTTGTTTACTTCACGTAACTGACCAGCAATTATAGTTGTGTTGTAGTCAGCCCTTGATTCAGCCACGTACAGGAGCCAAGGCGTGATGGAATTCAAGGCTGCTACCGTTCATATTGGATCCCCTTCTTAGATCCAACGCGAAAGGAGCATTCCTGATCTTCAATGGCCCAGACTGTCTCGCGTTATGATATAAAGACTCGTCGCGTCGGCACTTGCACGTGCGGCTACACTGGCCAAGCTATCGACAACACAAGGCGACAACCTGGATGATCATGTTCGTGTAAATGGGAACACCCGCGACGACTTAATCAAGCTAAACTGCGGTACTCAACACGCGATTTTTTCGATAGACTCCGCGATTGCCAACGTCTGTTTCCGCATTGGCCCACTGTCCTGTTCTTCCATCCCCTCGACCGTCAAATGCGTCCGCAGATCTCTATACCGCTTCTCGCGGCTATAGGAGTAAACCATGTTTCTGGATATCACCATCATGGGCGACACAACCACCACCATCTCAAGCCCCATGCTGAGCAATTACAGGCTAGAGATGTCAACTGGCTCAACCGCATCCCGACCAATACGATGGTCGAAATCCACACGATTACCACAACAGTCTTCGAGGATTGCTCATCAACCGAAACAAATGACCCCACAACTACGACAATTTTTGCGCAACTCATACGTGTCCCTACCAATGGGGTGGCTGTGCCAGCACCTGCAGCGCTGGAAGTATCGAACCCGAACTGGATCCATGCGACGTCCACCAACACGATGCCAACTCATGCTTTGCCTACAACAGTCCACTTCGACAAACCCGAGGCGGCACAAAATGAACAGATAACCATCGTCGAGATGACAACCACAGTCACGACAACCAAGACTGCCGGTGCAAGTTCCGGCAGTGTCATCATGGCCCCATCTCCGGCGAATACCTCTGTCGAAACAAGGCCAGACGTCACGCTGCCAGCGCCCCCAGCACCAACAGCTCCCCCAGCTGCAGGTCTTCTCTCCTCGCTCCCACAACTCCCGCAAGAACTCCCCCAGGTCCTCGAAGATACACCAAAAGACGTCGTCTCCGAACTGCCCCTTTCAGCACTGCCGCTTTCGCAGCTGCCGCCTGTAGACCAAATCCTAAACCCCAACGAACCCCCAGTCCCATCCAACCTCGACTGGACCGCCATCCCCCCGGACGGAGTTTTCACATTCGCCCGCTTCGGCGGCCGCAGCAAACCATTCGGCACACAAATCAGATACCACGGCAACGTCGGCATCCCCTGGGGCAGCAACATAATCCCCGTGAGCCCCACCGAAGCCCACCGTTACAAATACGTCGCCCGCTTCACGGGCTCCAACACGCAACCTTGGACCATCACCATCTGGAACAAGGTCGGCCCAGACAACAAAATGGACGGGTGGTACGGCCACTCCGCGCTGAGCTTTATCCTTGCCCCCGGCGAGACGCGGTATGTCGCGTTTGACGAGGACTCGGAGGGGGCGTGGGGTGCGGCGCCGGGGACGAGGGGCTTGCCGATTGATCATTGGGGCGGGTTTACGTCTACGTGGGGGGAGTTTTCGTTTGGGGATGGCGAGAATGAGGGTTGGTCTGGTTGGGATGTTTCGGCTATTCAGGCGCAGATTGCCGGGCAGCGGGTGGAGGGGATGCGGATTTGTATGGCTGATGGGAATGGGTGTTCTATAATCACGCCGCAGGCGAGGAAGGTGATTAATGCTTATACGGAGGATCAGAGACATCATGATGGGATTGGGGGTGCGGCGGCGCCGGGGCCGGTGAGGTTGGTGGTGGATATTGATTATCGGGGGGAGGAATGAGGGTTAGTTTTTGATGGATGGATGGATTGAGTTTTGGAGTGTTCTTTTTAACTGGATTCCAGCGAGTTCGTGTTATATCCGAGGCTTCCTTGTTTTCAGTCATGCTTGAAGAGCTTCCTGAGCGGTTTCCATGATACCTCTGTTTAAGACATGGCAGGAATGTTGATAGTGTCAATAACCCAGACCTTGCCGCTCTTCTCCGACTTCAGGCCAGTGTAGGTAGCACCTTGAGCGGTGGCAATGGTGCTGCCGAACGTAGTGTCGGCGGAAGCCAGCGTGATGGTCGTGTTGAGGTACTTCTGGGCAGCGATAGTACCAGAGCAGCCGCCGTCGCACTCGGTTCCAGTACCGTAACTATCGAGAAATCAATATCTGCCAGTTTAGGGTACTGTTTCAGGGGCTACTTACCCTCTCATGTAGGGACCAGAGGCAAGCGAGTAGGTAGAGAGGAGAGCACCAGTATCCGCATTGGTGACAGTCCTGTAAAGAGTTAACAACTAATCAATTCACCATCTCTCCTGGCCAACGTACTGCTTCCAAGTCTGCCCATCACTCTCCAGGTTATATTCAATCCGAACCTTCTCACTTCCACCAACCGGGCTGGCAGTGCCGTCCAACTGGCCGAAAGATCCGAACACACTGGCGCGAACACACCACTGGCCAGTGGTGGCTCCGCACCAGGAGTTATCAGGCCAGCTTTCCAGGGTAGTCTGGATCAAGTCTCCTGTGCCGTTGGACATGCCGGGCCAGAGGAACAGTTCGCCATTCTGGGTAGCGGGTGCAGCACCGGGAATGATGGTTGTAACTGCGTTGATGATTGTCGATTTGGAGGGACCCAGTGAGACGCTGCCTCCCCAGCTATCGCGTTTGGTGTGGGTTGTTGGCGAGCCGACGAGCGCAGCACTGGCGAGACCCGTGCTGGTCAAGAGAGGAAGAAGCAACTTCATTGTTTATCAAGGTAGGAGATTGCGAGACCGGTTCGTGAGTCAAACTGGGCACTGCTGATCATCATGCTCTCTAGGTGAAAGGTGAATCGTTCTTATTTATGCGGTTGATGTGAAGCTATTTCCTCTGTGCTATTAGTGGTGGAAACAATTAAGCTCGTCGGCTCCGGGTATTAAGGCGCGGTTTCAACCTAAAACACGATTAAAAATCTTCAGTATAAGCGCCAGCTATTTGAAACGGCGATCGCTGGCTCCACTGACACGGTGATTGACGCATTAATTGCTGCCAAACGAGTGCAGAACGGACAATCCTACCAACGCGGAGAAAGAAGCCTCCGGTCTGTGGATCCTATTCTCGGACATGGCTGACGGAGCTGGTTCGAGGTCAGGTCCAACTAGTGGATTACTTCACAGCATGATATTGAAGGTCAGGTGGAGACACCCCGCTCTTAGGGCCGGTCTACCCCTGTCATGATTATGTTCATTCTGGTTGTGCAGGAAGGGAGATTATCCCGAAGCCCTATCCTCATCCATACAGCAAAGGCAAGTCTCAGAGTCCAGCACAAGCCCCTTCGTGTCAGCTCGTATCACTGGCCTCAGCCCTGAAACTAACAATTATTCCAGATAGTCCCCGTTCGTCTCCTTATGAATAACATCAAACAGCGGCTTCGCGCTAAACCAGCCCGCCAGCGGCGTCCCCACAGTCTTGTACGTAAAAGCAGCATCCGCCTCATCAATCTTCACTGTCTGTCCGCCCCGTCCAGCGGCAGCAGCATCGGCAAGAAGCTGCGCATGGCAGCACTTCTCCAGACTCACGAACCAGAAGACTGCCTCTTCAATGCTCTTGCCCACGGTGAGGAGGCCGTGGTTCTGCAAAAGCGCGGCTTTCTTGTTACCCAGCGCCGCAGCGATGTTCTTGCCTTCTTCCTCGGCGAGAACGACGCCGTTGAATTGTTTGTATACCACGTGGTCCTGTTTGCGACCGTGTTAGTCGCGAAGTCTAGCCGCGATGCTTGACCAGCGAGGATGGGCCGGGCCACTTACATCATAGAAGGCGCAGGAATCCTGCGTGGTAATATCGAGTGGCCGGCCGAGCGAGCAGAATGCGCGCCCGTATAGACTGTGGCTGTGAGCTGCGCAGAGCACGTCTGGTCGGGCAGCGTGGATGGCGGAATGGATCATGAAGGCCGCCGCGTTGAGCATGCGGTTGGGTCCGCCGTCAATCACCTTGCCGGAGTGGTCGACCTGAATCAAATCGGATGCCTTGATCAAGGAAAACGCAGTGCCGAAGGGGTTCACCCAGAAAGTCGATGGATCCACGGGGTCGCGAAGAGTGATATGACCAGCGACACCTACACAATTACACCGTTAGTGTTCCTGTTGCCTGTTTCGCACACTCATGGGAGGAGATCTGTGCCATCCATACCCTCATCGTATCCATTCTTTCCAAAAATCCGGAACGCAGCAGCGAGCCGGCCCTTGAGGTATTCTCGCTCCTGCATCTTATCCTCGAACTTGGGCATGCTGGGCATCTGCATCTTGACCTTGGCGTTTTCGGCGCCGGCCGCCTGGCTCGATTGCGGGGCCTGCATGGTGATGTTGCTCACGGTCTCGGTTGCGGTGGGAGGAGCCATTGTGGATTATTGCTCGGCGATGATAGATCACACCTTTTCTGTTGTGGTCGCGATCAAAGGGAGGATCAGTGTAGTTATGAAGTCGTTCCTGCGGGGTTCTGCTAATTACGATTGTAAGCAGATTGGACGGAACCCAGCCGAGGCTCTCACTTCTCCGCAGTTGATGCTCCACGTCGGCCAGTTCTCCGGCCAGTTACACGTAGAAACAGAGTTTGTGGGGCACGAGATGTCCGAGGTTAAACCCAAGGAATTCATGGTGGTCATACATCGTTTAAGACAGGCTCGGAATTGAGAGCGTGAATCCCGACGTCAGATGTCGTTCAGCATGGCATGTCTAGAGGGTAAGGAGAAATAGATGGACATCCTTAAAATCAAATGCCGAGGAACTCGTTCTCAGCAAGAAAAGGAAACCTGAGTAACGGAAAATACAAATTAGTTAACTTGGGTAGGTAAAATGGACAGAATTATACTCTATTCAATACAATCGCCAAACTGCTTGAAATTAACTCGAATGGTCATATATCCTCCTAATTGCTCCAAAGAAGCCGCAAAACTCTTCTCCCAAGACGACCAAATAGGTCAAGTTGTCCAAACGTGGTTCAGAATCCAAATAATTATTGAATAGAGGTGCTTATCACCAGCACCACTACATTTGAATCACAGCTGCACATGTGGGACGAATCCCTGTTCAACCTCAGCCATGACAGCCTCCATGAGCATCCGGTCCGCACAACTCAAATGTTGCATCCCAACTTTCCCACGAGAGCCGACCAGCGGCTTCAAGTCCGCCTCGCAGAGAGTGCCGACGGCAGGAAGAACGCCAGTCTGAAAGTAGCGACGAATAGCCTTTGCGACGCATAATGAGGGGGCGGCGATGGTGGTATGCTAGATAACAAACACATTAGCCAGGAGGAGTCATCAAATAAGCTTGGGCGAAGTAACTCACCCCTTCAGAATCTTGCTCGAGGAGTACCGACCCTGGAAATTGCTTGGACATGTGTTTTGCGCTGGAGGGGGTTAGTTCCTGGGCTTCTCATGAGGGACTGGTCGCGTACCTATGCAAGGGCGTGACTGGGTCAAGTGTATTCGAGACGAGTAGCATTGGGTGCGCCGTGACGCCGCCCCATGGACCTTGAAAGATCAGCCTGTGGGTAATAGAGATGATGCTGGACTTGGATATACCTGTGAACTTGTACTTTGCCTTCGCTTTCCATCCCACACAAGACAAATGGACTTGTGCCCAGTAATCCCCCAGAGCTCGACTATCTGACACCAACCCGGTCCATATGTCCCGAAACTCGTCCAAAGTGAACTTTGTCATATACTCAGCATCTGTGCACAGAATAGCCGAACTCGCATATAGAGAGTTATCCTGCCCGCTAGCACACTGGGACGACCACGGCCCAGCCAAGCGACACTCACTCGACGGACAAGCCGCAAAGTGCCTGCGATGCTTGAAATCCGCCATCGTGGCTGCGTTACCTTTTGCAAGCTCGCTCACATGGTCTGCCAGCACGTGGAATGCAAGCAAGGGCTGATACACCGCTACCCGGAGGATATTCTTCAAGTCTGTCCAAGTCACGACCTCGGGACCGCGAGTGGCAGACGCCATCACAGGGATTGAAGCGTTGAGAAGGTGGTCCTCGACTGCCCAGTAGGCGTTGTTGATGGTATCTGACCCCCCGTCCGTGTAGAAAGGGCATCCCTCCGGGCCGGCTTCGTGACAGTACTGACCGAAGCGAGCGAAAATGGCATCAGCGTCCATGACAACATTCGGCCCCCGTCCCTCATAGTATCTGTCCATATTTACCACACCATCTAGAACCGCCCGAGAAACTCGATGAGGGAAGAGTGCGGCGAAAGTCGCGCCGAGGAGAGTCCCGTACGACCGGCCCCAGTACAACAGCGATTCTCTACCAACACGCCACTGCGTGCGCCTCAATATGGCCCGCGACTCATCAGGGCCATGCTGCTGGTCGTACAGCTTCTGTGCCAGGAGTCCCTGTTTCTCGCGCCATTCGCCATGGCGCTCGATAATCGTAATTATGTCCCGAGCCACGAGCGGAGTGCTGACGTACTCCATCATCACTTCATCGCCCTGCATGCCATCAGCAGCCATCTCGTAAACAGAGCATCCGGCGTTTAGCGCGTGCGTCCGCTGCCAGTTCTTCTGCAGAGCGTCCGGACCACTGCCCAGCATGCCCTCGGCTTCGACTTGCAACTCCCAGTTTCGCTGCGAGACTGGGTCGGGAAAGCACGTTACGGCTGGCGTCGTGGACCCAACGCCCCTAGGATCGAAGCCAATAATGTCGAAATACTTATCGCTGGCGTTGAGAGGGACAGTGCTCGGGTCGTTCTCTGAGTCTATGATAGTCTGCAGATTGCGACCTGATAGGAATGCTTGCAGAGTTCCAGGACCGCCGGGGCCACCTGGTCGCGTTAGATGCGCAGTTCTCAGGCTCATTACTATAGATCTTACCGGGATTGATCAGTACAGCTCCACCATAACGGGGATCATCGATGGGAACTTTGGCTGGGATCCGAACCACTGCTAGTGCGAATGCTCGCCCTCGCGTGGTGCCGATCCGATTGTAGTCCATCGGCACCTCGAGCCGGGTACATTGAAATCCGTCCCCGCAATCATGGTACTCCAGTGACTCGGAGGGAGTGATGTCTTCCCAGCTGAACGGTGACGCGAAGGGTATAGATGTCGGTGTTGATGCTGGAACCGACTCGAGTCGCCTGTGAGCTGATAGTCTCCACAATCCAAGACACAGCGTCCCGACAAGAAAATAGACCCAGAAAGCACCGCCTCGCTGTCGCGGCGCTCGCCAGCGGTACCGCAAAGGCCGTGATCTGGCTGGTTTGCACTCCTCCATGGCCCACGACTGCATAGGAGAGCATCAATACCCCCCGTCAGTTATCTGCCGAGCCGTGAAGCTTATCACGATACAACCAGGCAGCTCAGTCAGCCACGACGAGAGTCAGAGCAGCACAAACCCCTCTCAGGCCCAAACTGCCCAAAGAGAAATTATCAGATAAGAACCAACAACCCGGTCGATGGGCTGAACCATGGCTGGCCGATTGAAGGATCCGCGGGGGTGGGGGGGCGGGGGCAGTGGATGGGCGAAGCCTATCACACGCTGGCAATGTGGCGGTCGGGAAGTCCATCGATCGCGATGCTCCATTTACGCCCTCTGCGTTTAGTTTTGGGCTTGCTGATTGGAGCTGTGCTGCAGGTTCTTCTATTGCATGGGAGGCATGCAGAACTGAAAAAAGCAATATAATGATGCTGAGAAATCAGGGCCTGTCATTGGGTTGACTGGCGAAGCCCCCGCAAGTTGGCTGATCAGGCGAGTGTGGAGCGATGGCGGACTCGAAGATCGATGAGATATGCACTATGTTGCTGGATGGGCATTGAGTGTTGAGTCTAGCGTGGCATAGCATCGTGGGCATGAGTCTACTACTTTTCCTAGTTCGGCGACACGCTGTGCGACGGGCATTGCAGCAGGAGGTCCCTCTTTCGTGGTCCGCAAGGGGCAGTTGCGGGCCTGCACGGAGGCTTATGCTGCTAGCCTTCTGTCGGCTATCCAAAACGGCAGAGAGTCAGCGATCAACAGTCAGGGCCGTGATGATTAGCATGCAATGCCTCGATAGTCGTTTACGGCTTGGTACAAATAGCCCAGACAAACATCCAGCGCTGTAAATAATACAGACGCGGGATGCCCAACTGAAGCAAAAAGAGTAGTATTATTTGTGGAGCGTCCGGCGATGGCAAAGTCCTGGGGTCTACGAGTTAGATTTCAACATTCCATGGAATGACCTACTGGGCAAATCCTCGAGTGTATCAACAATTCTGTCTTTCATAAGTGACTACTTATCTAAAGAGATAAATGGAAGATGCACGTGCTGTTCCCGCAGATGGCTATCCATCCTGCCAACTTAATGAGAGAAGCGGTTCGATCCAGCAAAGGATCTACCTGTGTTCGATAAAGAGCCGCGCTTTAGATAATCCATCCCGTAGTCAAAGTCCAGCAAGTACGTGATGAATACCTTGACGGTCAAGGACCTTTTTGCCTGATCAATCAGCACGGCCTCGTTTCCGTGGCACTGGTAACATTGTATTCTGCGACCCATGGTCCTTGGGTGTATTCGGTGAAGACCTCTCAACATTTTCCAGGTATGTCACGAAGGCGGCCAAATCCTTAAAGTCCTGAAAATCCTTGGTCGCCCTATCCCTGATATCAGAGGAGATTCGGTCCCACAAATGCCTCAGCTCGTCCCATCCGGGCCTTGTGCAATGAGGTGCATATAGCTGGACCCACAAGGCATAATCTCGAACACTCTGTCGGGGCTTTTGATTGGTGCGCAAATATTGACGGGCTGCGTCGGACCGATGCATTTTCTTCGCAGCCTGATTGCAGATGAAAGCGCAGACGTCAAACCAGGTCATCCGCTGATGCTTGCCGGCGTAGGCGTTCCATTCACCTCTCAGACAAGGAGAAATGAGGCGCCGACCCTCGGCCACCTTGCGTTCCTCGGTGTAGTATCGATGGTATTCTTTAAAGTGCGACTCGAGATTGCTGATGTAGTTCCGGCAGGCCCAGAAGTCTTTTCCATCTGTGGGTGCCAGTCCCGGTTCCGGTGGGGCCGGCGACGACATTCTGCGCGCTACTGATTTGCGAGACGTTGGAGACGCCGGTCCGCTGTCTCGCCGGTGTGCTAAGTGGCCAGGAGTGGCGTGTGAGCGAGCTCCAGAGCCGGGTGGTGTCCGAGGACCCTTCTGGCTGTTGCCCTGGACTGTTCCTCCTCGGACAGGGGAGCATCCCCTAGGAGCAATGGATGGTTGACGAGCTGTCAGGCTGCTGGGCTTTTCATCCCGAGACACGGGCACCCTGTTAGAGCCCCTCTCGAATGGGCTCTGTGGAAGTCCTTTCCCTTTCAGTTCCGCTTGTCGTTGCGGGAGGGTGTCCTCGATGTCCTGCAGGTAAAAAACGTATTCATCATATGATTTGAAGTAGGAAAATGGGCGATGGGCCCGATTTCGCACTGACGCGACAACCCCCTTTTTCAGATAGCTCATCCGGTCATGAAGACTGAGATTCTTGTCGAGAAGGAATCCCAGACTTTGCAGCCATTCTGAGAAGTCTTTGACCGTTTGCCCAGGTTTCTGTTGGCTCTGGGAGTACGCTGCAAGGGCCTCGGCGGCAACAGCTTTGGCCCTGGGCGGTATCAAGTCGTCGGAAGCTGACACCCCGTTCGAAACCGGAAAGGAATGATCACGTGGAGCCTGCGGAGACTGCTGGGCTGGATGCTCGGGTGGAACGTTTGGTGTATTGCTTGGAACTTGCGGCGGTTGCATCGCGGGTGGGATCTGGGTGGCAGTTGGATTCTGAGTCTTTTCCACTTTTGGAACAGGGGGTTGAGGTGTCCCCGCTGATCGGACTTGCTCCTTAAACTTCGAATTGCGCACCACCTCTTTCAATAGAAAGGCGCGGAAATTTTGCCAACTGTCGCTGCGATCAGGCAGGGCGTACCAATTGGCTCGCTGAGCAGGGGCAAGATGTTGCAAGCCAGCTTTGACTTGCCGGTATTCCCGGCCCTTGCTGTAGTATTGCGGAGACTTGGCGAACTGGGCTTCGAGAACAGAAATGAGCTTCGTGTATTCATCGCGAGTTCGTCCTTGATACGGTCCCATCTTTTCTAACACGGCATTCTCGGGGGCGCCCGGCGTGCGTGGACGGTCGAACCATGGCCGCTGCTGCTGCTCCTGCTCCTGCTCCTGCTCCTGGTTGGAAATCGAGAAATTCCCGTTTGATCTCTGTGCCTGAACAGGGGCAATGCCATTGCCGACCTTTGAGAAAGGCTGAACCTGGTTTGGAGTATTATTCAGCTCACGTTTCACCGTAACAGGCGAAATCTGGGCCTGCACGCCCACAGCCTGAGCTGGTGTCTTGTACAGAGCTTGTCCATTCGTAGCCTGGGCTGTAACAGTCGGTGGAGCTTGTACCTTCGGGGCCTGAGGTGGCGGCCTCGGCGTCTGGGACTGTTGAACCGGGGCAGGTTGGGACGCGACGGGCGTTTGACTGACATTCGGCGAGGGCGTCGGCAAGGAGTTATTTCGCTCGATCGTCGGCTTCACGACAGCTTGCGGGGGTTGAGGAGCAAATCTCGGCACCGGGGGTGTGGGCGGAGCAGGCGTGGACAACACAGATGCAGGCACAGGACTGGACTTTGGGGAAACCGAGGCCGCTGCAATGCTCAATCGGTGACGGGAAGCCTCCAATAATTGCTGTTCCGCCAAAATTTGTTCCTGCAACTCGGCGAGCTGTCTTTGCTTTTTCAGTTCCTCCAATTCCTTTTGCATGCGGCGGATTTGGGCGTCGAGTGGGGATTCGCTTTCGCTTGTTGCTCGTTCGATTTTTAGTCGTTTTCGGGCAGCTTCCAGGCGGAGTTGGTCGTCGGGGGAGCCATTGGCCATATTGGGCCCGTCTAGTGGGGTAGACGAACCCTCGGACATGGTTGGAGTCTCTCTTTGTGTCGTAGGGGATCGTCTTGAAAGCAAGGTAGAGAGTGGTATATGGTCGAGAGGTGGAGAAGGGAGCAGTGGGGAAGGAATGTTGATTTGGTGGAGTGGTCCCGTGCGCCAAGGTGGTCACTCGCGACTAGGCGGAAGGGAAATGGAAGGGAGCTATCATGACATCGCTTCCTCGCGCGATCCTCTGCTTCTGTCCTACTTGCATTGGCGATGTGTTGGCCCGGTCATTTAGCGAATTTAGTAGACTTCCTGTTGGTGTTGAAATCTTGAAGATTTTTGAATTGATGGCGAAACCAAAGGCCTTCTTGCAGTCTGCATGCACTATCAGATTAACACCTCCAAGGTCTACCAGGTTGCAATTCGATGAAGCCCTTTCGAGGACTCTAGTATAGCAAGGCTGAAGAAGCAATGTGCTCAAATACAAAATCTCCCTGTCTAGTTGCAATCTGAACGCCAGAACTGTACGAGGGGGAGAGGCGTTGCTGAAGCTGGAGCAAGTTTCCGTGCCAACGAGGCACGATGTCCCAACCGATTCTGGAAGCTGCAAGTAGCCTGCCCAGTCAGTGAGAAACGAGGATCTAGCAATGGATGAATGCAAAATAGCCCATCCTAGGTAAGGCCCGCAGACTGGGGCCTCGGCGAGCGAACGGAATCAGAACCTCTGGACGAACACTCCTCAGAAGCGAAGATCACGCCCTGGCCTTGGCCTCGAGGTCCCAAGCCTTTGGAGAATACTGGCTTCGAAGACAGCCGATCTGATTGTATCATTCATTTATATATCTCATAAGACCATCGGGTTCGTCAAGCCCTTGCCCTTCGCAGCATCCCATCCCGCAGTATCTACCAACGGCCACTGTTACTCATCGACTGCTCTGCACGCTCCCGAGCATGACGCTTGGCCTTCTCCCGATCAATAAAGTCCAGACCCTTGGTCTCGACCTCGCGATCGACAAAGGCGCCGATGAGACCGGCAACGACTTCCTTGGCCCTGGCATGGTCATCAATCTTGCCTAGGCGCAGAAGGAGATGGGGTTAGAACGTATTCAGTTGATGTGCAGAGCAATGGTGGGTTACCGTTGCGAGCCTCGTGCTCCTCGTAGGCTTTCATGGCCTCATAGGCGGCAGCACCGCCGATCAGCTCGTGGGACCACTTCGCCTCGTGTGGGCGGTTGGTCACCTGCTCGTGGTGACGGTACTCGTCGGAATCGTCTGGAGGTGGTGCGCGGTTAGTGGGTTAGTGTCGGATGATGTGAAATTGCCCACTGAAGGTTGTCCAGTAGGTGGTTATTTGGCTGAAGGACGTACTGTCGAAGAAACCCATTTTGATGTTCTCTTTGGGGTAGCAGGTATAACTCAGGATGATGGATGTCGGGTAGATGTGAGAAAGTACACAAAGCACCGTAAGACGGCCGGGAGGGGCACAAAGGTGCGCCTTTATACTGGGGCCAGTCTTACGTTGAACAGAGCCACATGTGTGTAGTACCTTACTCGGTCTCACTCGTTCCTATTATTGGATACCAAGTCATCCGAGTCCAGCCCTGTAGGGTGCACAAATAAGGTCAACTTCAACTTCCGAGTCCCGACTTGTGTCAGACAACCCCTCCATCCAAACAACCCCAGAACCTTCGTCCTATCCTAGTCCAGCCGACGACATGAAACGCCAGTAATCACCGGCCTCTTGGACGAGCTTAGGCGAGCTGAGCCGAACTCCCATTAGCCTCGATCGAGTACGGGCGGGGAGCAATCATCATTAAATGTCATCATGTTGTCCCTTGTCTTCTGATCCTCGCGATACTTTCTTGGGCGGGGTGTGAGGCTTCTGGTGTGTTGATTGGCCCATCCCCTCGCAAGCTTCGCGGCCTTTGCCGGTTTCCGGACTTAATGTTCCTTTGGATCGTTTGGTTCGGGAACGCGCCTTGGTTGACATTCGTTAGCAACATCGCTCGTGGGTTGAGTATATGCTGATGATAGTAGTGGACGATTTGCAGCTGTCTGCGACAGGTGGTTGGGAAAACACTTCGCAACCTTCCTCAAGGTTAGAGTATATCCATGTGTTCTCTCACGCCAAAATGCTGACAGTCGATCGGATCGGAATGCAACAGCCGATCCATGGATGAGACAATGCGAACAAAGCGAACAAGGCGAACAATGCAGGCAATCCATCGGAACCCCAATTGGTTACTCTTTCCACTCTTTAAATTCGACAGACTAAGCGATGCAATCAGAAATCAATTCGCCAGAATTACCTATTGCTATATACTAGAACGAGACTGTATGCTATATGCCTGAACCTCCATACATCCCAAAATCCCCCCCACAACACAGCCTACACTTTCCCAGGCGACCCAAGCAAACACAAAAACCCACGATCCGGCGTATCATCCAGCACATTCTTCACCAAATTCCACACATTCAAATCATACGCCTCCCCAATATGCCCAACGGGATCCAACGGACAAGTATCCTGAATATACCGATTCGAAACGCCATCCTCATAAACGAACGACGTCGTAGTCGGCGTCACCAGCTCATCATACTTGGACGCGATGATGGTCACCTTATTCCCCGGCTGCACGATGGGCGTCCCATCATTCAGCCTCTTCACAGCCGCACCGTCCGGCCCCAGATCATCGCACGCCGCACAGCCAACCGCCTGCAAGACATCGCCGACTGCAGTGCGAGACCCGTTGCCGAATAGGTAGGCCAGCTGGTACAGCCCGGTGAAGGTAGTCGCATGTGTGGGCGGGGCAATCGCAGCGATTTTATCAACGAGCTGGCTGACGCCTTCGAACTTGGGGACGTAGAGGGACTGGAATGCGCCCTCAGAGTGGCCGACGAGGTCGACCTTGGTCTTGCCGGTTTTGGAGATGACTTTTTGGATGAAGGCGGCGATTTCGGGGGCGGATTCGCTGATGGGTTTTAGGCCGCCCACGTAGGGGAAACCATCGTAGGCGCCGTAGGTGAGGGAGTAGGTGCAGTAGCCCTGGTTTTGGAGCCAGTATTGGAGGTAGTTTAGGTCTTCGTAGTATGTGGCGCCGAGGCCGTGGAGGAGCACGACTGGGTTGTTGGAGGAGGTGCAGGTGAAGTCGTTGATGCTGATGGCTGAGGCTGTGGAGGCTGCTAGGAGGGAGGAGGCGAGGAGGGTGCGGAGGGAGGGCATGATGATTGTATGCCTGGACCTGGACGTGATGATGAGGATTGAGAGATGCGAGTATTGATGCGAGTCACGTCAGGGCTTTTTATTGTTTGGTCCTCCGCGACTGGAGTCGATCGCCCCGAGATTGTTTCCTCCTTTTTTCTGCAGGATCAGCTCGGATCCATCCGTGCCTGGAGCTATCGATTGATCATTTGGGCATGCCAGGCCGTGACTGGCCAGCCCCTTGGTCTAGCAAAGAACCCCACATCCCGGGCGAGTTTAGTGGCATCGTGACATGTGGAGATGACCCAATGAAATCCTGTTGAGGGTGAGTGTTGGTTCCACCTGCGTGATGCATCACCTCCGCATGCTCGTTGATGAATGATGAGGGCTGAGGTTCCTGGCGTTCCGTCGGAATCCGAATGGATGTCATGCAGATCACCATGGATGAACGAGTAGAAGAAGAATATCGTAGACTTTAAACAAGGAGATTATTAAAACCATCCCCCATTTGCATATTAGCACCCTTCACTGCTACCTCTGTTTCCCTACCTAGTTTCTGCCACCCTTTCTACGACTCTTTCTGCCACTCTTTCTACCACTCTTTAGCCGCTATTAGCGTTATCTCCATCGGCGTCGTTATAGCTAGCATCGGAGAGGTAATATTTGAGACCTAGGAGGACTATTTTGCTAGGGGATTTCTTGAATTTAGAGAGAGTTGCTAGATAGAGAAGCCGGAGTAGATGAAGGAGAGATCTGGCTGGCAGGGATTATTAAATAGAAGGCGGTAAGGCAAGCGGTAGGTTAGTACTAGCAGAATTAGTCTAAACGAGCGGCGGAGAAGTAAGGGCGGTCAGGAAGGTGGTCATAGCAAGTTCCATTGATGCCTAAATTCATGCCTTGATGCCTGAAGCGGGGGGGTTGGTACCTAATAGTTATGCAAAGGGGGGGTGGTTTTAATAATCTCCTTAAACAACTGGGACACCACTGAGAAACCTACGGTGTAAACGACGAGTGCCAAACTCGCTCAAAGGATATCTTTCATGGTACAGTTACATAATGTGAACGCTAGTCAAGCCAACGGCGCTGTGCGCAGGCACAATCTGCTTCTTCCAAGTGTCATCACTAACACAATGACGGAGTAAAGGCCTAAAGGTCGCTATTGAGGGGGGACTGTTCCCGCACTGACAGCTCAGGCATGGCACTACCCCACAAACCCAGTGCATGGCGTCGCTCTACAAGGTGCAGCACCTCCACCATAAACGCTTGCTCAGGGCCGCCGTCAGGGAAGGCCTCCCAGGCAACTCGTGTGGGAAAGGCAAGGCGATTGATCATATTCCCAGGTGCGTTCATGATGTAATACTCCAGGGTGCGACAGATACCGCAACCGAACTCGTACTGCTGCATAGGCGTCACCCGGTCCTCTGGGCGAGTATCGATGCTGGAGAGGATGAGCTGGACAGAGTAATACACACACATTGTCTGTGCCAGCAAGAGATTAGGGTAGGAGAACTTGGTTGGCGCGTAAATTTCGCCCGTGCGCAGGTTGCGACGCTTGAAGATGGGGAATTCCTGATCTTTGGTCTGTTCGACTTCCTGGATGGGGCCCTCGGGATAGCATTCGACCCAGTCGGCATACCATTGCTGCAACTGGGCAGTGCATTCGGTGATACCGTTCCAGAGAGCCGCTTGCTTGACGGCCATTTCGTGTGCGCCCATTGTCCGTGTGGCTTGGGCCTGGTTGAATGCATCGGACTGTGCCAGCAGGCCGGGGATTTCGGTCGCAATGTCAATCAGGTGGTGAAGAATGTCCTTCTTCGTCGTTCCAGCTGCCCATGGGATAGTCTTCCATTCCTCGCGAGCGAGGAATGAGGGCTGGCGAGCTGCTAGAGCACCGCCAATCTAGCATCGTTAGTGTTGTGTTGTGGTAGAGTAAGGAGTGAATGGCTTACCCAGTAGGGTCGCAATTCTGTGAAAAGAAGATGCTCAACCCCGTACATGTGGTTCTCAGGGCCTCGATGCTCAATCAAGCGCACTGCACCTCGAACATGAGCCGGGACACCTCGTTGTGTCGTGCGTTCCACACTCTGCTGTGGTTAGAAATGTGCTGTGATGTGAATGTTGCATGCATAGAGTACACACCTCGAAAGCGAGTAGCAGAATCACGGTCACCAATGTCGATTCGGCTTTAGACCGCTCTGGGTCAACCAAAGCGTCCTGTAACGACCGAAGCACACGTGGGTATAAGCGGAACCCGGACGCCTCGATCTGCTTGTTCTGAATGGACCGGCCAAAAAACGCCACAGACACTGCCTCGAATGCATCTGAAATGAGCGGCGAGAACATGCGAATCCCGGCCGCTGCGCGCAGTGCGCCTGCTCGGCCATGTCGGGGATCAACTTCGGGGGCAAAGGCATCCACAAAGCGCTCGACAAACACATCGACCGCTGGACGCTGCAAATTCAGGATTGAGATTGTACCGGATGAAGAGGACGAGTCTGATCCGTCCTCTATTGACAGGCGGTCTCCGGACTCGCCGTCTTCATCATCCTCAAAGATTGGATCATTGAAGTTGCTTTCTGGACTACCATTCCTAGAACGCGTGCGAATAGGAATGATAGAGACTGGAGAGCCGTACCTCTCGTAAGCTGGGAGTTTGTGATCCGAGTAAGTATCTCAGCACAAACCAAATCACTCGCATTGAACATACCTTCGTGTCCCTCCCATGGGCCAACCCGTACCAAATCTTTCTTCAGGCCCCTTTGTTCAGTTCGAATATCCCGCACCAGCGAGTCCACCACGCTAAGCGGGGCTGATCGAATAGACTCAAATAAGCTCTCGAGCTGGTCCAGCCGCTCCAGATCTTGGGCCCGCGACCCTGCAGCATCAATGCGTAAGCTGGCGATTATGGACTGGGGAGCACAGCCTTAGTCCAAGTGCACGTACCATCATTTCTCTCGTCTATCCTAGCCCGAAGTTCCCGGATCTCCAAGCGAAGGTTTTGAATTTCCTCGGCCTGGCTGATAGGGCGGGCCTCTTCGTCGGGCACGCTCTCATACACGCATTTTGACGGGTAGCCATGAGCACAACAGGCATGGCAGGGCTTGACTCGATCACACTAGACGCGATCAGGAAATCAAACATTAGCGTCGGGGTTCGCGAACGACGCCAAATCATCGCAGGCGATACTGTCGCAGCCCTGGCTGGCAGGCTGCCCTACGGTGCTGCTGAAGGACATCGGTGGAACAGGGCAACGGTCCGGGACGGTCCCCTCCCGTCCGCGATCTGAGCACCCCGTCGATTCGCATCTCTTACCTTGACTTTGCGGGCCCGGCAGACCTTGCAGGAGCGTGACTGGCGGCTCGGAGCCTTCTTGACTCGCGAGTCGGGGGCAGCTTGTCGCGATTCACCGACCATGGGGACGGGCAATTGGGAGGGAGGAGGTGTGAGAAAACATCGTGAACCAACGACGCGGCGGGAATTAGGGGTGCCAGATTTCCGGTGTGGGTGTCCGAGATCTCTTGCTCGGGGGGCACAGGCGAGTGGTGGAACCCAGACTTGAGGGGTCCAGTCTAGGGCCAGCTTTGGCCAGCTTGGGACAATTGACGGGGGAGCTTGGAGCTCTGGATGATTTCTGATAGGTGTGGGATTGTGGCTGGCGGGGCCTTTGGGTGACTGGGTCCGTGGGGACGACTGTGGCCCGCTCAATGGCTCTGCAATAATCAATTGGCGTGACGAAAGTGGGATTATTATTGGATGCATCTGCTGTCAATCGCTCAAAGTGGCAGTGAGGGGTTCACAGTTTGGAATTGGACGAAGGGGGGGGGTCGCAGTCTTGCATTATTGTCAGACTCATGGACAGAGAGGGAGAGGGCAGAAGGTGCTTTGGGATGGCGTCGGAGTGATTGAGTCTGTGGAAAGGCGGGAATGTGGAAATGAGGGGAAGTATAAGGCACCCCGTCGGCACAGAGTAGACTTTTGATCTTCTGCTGCCATTTGATAATACCGAGAGCATCCGTAGAGGCCAGTGATAGAGGTTTAAGCAGTTGGTTCAAGCCAGTCATTTGTCTCAATCATCTTGGGTCGCTTGGTTGTAAGTTGTAACCCTGACTTGTGCAACATCCAGTGCTGTCGAGGCTGGCTGAACCCTTGCCGAGGTTCTGCAAGGCTCGTCGCCAACATTATCGATCAATCTTTTACAATGCGAGCAAACAATGCAGATAGTCTGTCTCAACTCGAGACCTAGTTAAATCAATTGAGAAGGTATGCGCTTGCACAGATTTATAGAGTTCTTCAATCTTCATCAAGTTCTTGCTTATTGCGACCGTTGAGCCCGTCTTGCCAGGTGGACCGGCGTTGGGGCTCCATGGAGACCAACTTAATTGGGGAGCTCTTTCAGGCCCGGCGCAGTAGGTGTGAAGTTCCGAACCCATCAACTGCTAAGGAGTATTCCCAGTATATACCTAGGTAGGTTGTGGACGCAGGCGACTTTCAGTTCATATTTGCTAAGTACCTTGGAATAGTTTTATTATGGATTCATGGGTCGGTATTTTGTAGTCATCTTTCAAGGGTAACTGGATTGACCCCTCACAGAGGCCTCCCGTCTCAGCGAACACCGCGGGCATGGCCTTGATCTCAACCATTGACCATTCAGCAATCGAGAGTGCTAGCGAGACGTACCAACGCGCATATTACAATCCTTCCGACTCTTGACCTGTCAATGACATCTAAGGTTGAGGTGGGCAGAACAATGTCCTGCATCTGGGACAGCGGGGGTGATTATATATTTTTACGACTGCGCAGTCGTGGAAGGATAATATGCCTACCGAGCCCCTGAGACTGACGGATTAGAATAGTAATTTAATCTCACACTAATAGAACCCCATCAGAGACCTATACCTATCAGGCTACAAGTGGATATCGATGGAGTTTGGACAGAGAATGGATCGATGCTAGCACGTCCGAACAACCCCTAGAATGGACATTGGAGTACACCTTTCAGTAAGGTTGCCTTGAGTGGATAGCACGGTATGACTTCAGGTGGGAGAGAGCAGAATATGAGGTTCCACCCAAATAATGGAAGCAGCCCAGGCGGTGCGGTGCATACGTCCTATCACCCTATGAGAGTTTTCGAACTTGCTCCTTCGCTTCACACCTCACGCGCCTTCTGTCCCTCTCTTAAAATGCACGACAAGACACAGTGAGCTCAGACTGGCGTCCACCGCAATTGTTTCACGCGTTGTCACGTAATGTCGACCTTCCTCTTTCAAGTCGCGTTGACTACGTCGTGATATGAGGGTATTAACTAGAAGGGCTATATCGCCGGAATCATCGGGCCAGCTAAACTGACCCGATTCACAAATTTGACTATATATGCAATCACACCCGAAAGGAAAGTTGCTTTCGTCGCCCAATTCGCACCCGTCACGCGATTTTCGTCGCCTGGGCACAAGCTGCACATCTTTTGGTTCTCGAGAGAAACCGATGCCTAGCGTGATCACGCTACAGAGCAGGCTCAGCGCGTTGGAAAGTATGCGGAGCGCGAAACACGCGAAGTCGTCTTCCAGCATGGAAGCTATCACAGAAAGAGCCTGAGGCCGCTGCGCTGGCCCGCAAATAAGGGTTTGAAAGCACGTCCCTCTCTAGAAACCACACCTATGTCTATGATGGCAACCTTGGATTGAGTGCCGAGCAGTAACAAATTGAGGGAAGATGAGTGGGCGATGCTGCACAAATGTCCAGCAACTTGGTAATGTTAGGAACATCGCTCCCCCTGAGACAGTTGAACCCACTGTGAACCATCTGCTTCATCGAGATTCACGAGGCCGCAAGTTCGCGCATGTTTCGAAGAAGACGAGTTATCTCTGCATGGACCAATTCACAGTTGAACTTCAGCATCAACACCAAACGAGCCTGAAACTCAAACGTCTTAAATGGAGGATCTGCACGTCTTCACATATTGGCCGAGTCATGTGCAAAATAAGCTCTAGGGAAACGGCATTGGTCCCTCGAATTTCTACGACATGGCATTTGGCTTACATTTTCACCAGCCCGGTCTACAGCGGGGCGTTGTTAGAGACATTGAACGTAGATCCATCTGCTGCTGCACGCTTGACCAGTGGCTCTTTGACCACAACCGAGTATGAGGCAGCCAATGGCTTCGTCTTATTCATTGTCAAGGGCGAGACCCATGTTGAGTGGAGGGATCATTACCTCGACGTGCGAAAGGGAACCCCGCGAGGAAACTTCGCCCTCTTGCTGGGTCACACCCTACCTGACTCTGCACTAGACTCGACACTTTGATGAAGACGCAAAGAATCGCGTCTCAGGAAGTCGAATAAAGCCGGTTCTTTTGATTGACGCCATGAGTAATATCTGCCACCTATTTTTCGACATCCGCGAAGCACGCAATAACATCATTCCTATCCTTGGTGCCCTTCACAAAGAAAATCCTCTACCCACTTGACGGCCAGCTTTTTATGGAATAGGAAAGTCTGAATCATTTACCAGCGAGCGAGGGCTAGGCTCCGCTATCTGGTAGAGAGCAATTTCTGAAAGCAGGTATGAGAGCGCGCCAGCGCGCTCTCAATCAATAGAGTATTCGTGATATTTCGCCATTCGCGGCATATGGCCACTTGAGCTGGGCGAGATCATTCAGCCATTACCGCTATGGGAACAACTCCTAGGAAGCTCAGATTGTGCGCGAGCCCAGCGAACCTAGATTGTGCGAACCGGTTCAAAGATAAGCCTTGTGGGCGTCATGCCTTGTACGGACCACGGATTGCTCAACGAGGACTCGAAGAGTATTCATTGTTTGGAAAGTTCCGCGGAAATCTAGAACACAGCTCAATCAATCCACGAAGTAAACAACACGGCAAGCATCTCGCCCGGACTTGGAGATGTCCGGGCCCTTGGCCTTTGCGCTTGTGGATTGCGGCTGAAGTATTAGACTTCTACGGGAAAGCTGTATCGGCCGAGTCAAGGATCAACACTGCCGACCATGAGAGCTATGAGAATGATGAGCTCCATCGGTTGCGTTCGCCGTGGCTGAAAGTTTGCTCGTATCAGACAATGCCGGCCAGTGGCCACTAACCAAGCGCTGTCGGTGGTGAACTTAACGCCGGCCAGAGGCGAGGCTACAAGAATAAGTCCCGGGGGAATGATTCGCCATGGCTGCATATTTGCTACGAGCCCGGTATTGCATACTTCCAGCATTTCCCAATGTTTTGCAGGATGCATGTCTGTTTTCTGTAGCCCCCAAGTATCCGAATGATACACCATGATACCTCCACCGATGGACCGAGTAGAGGTAGTTAGTCTACAGCAACAGCACTGCAACCTAACCCAACAACCACCATTTATCGCACTCTGGCCTATCCTATGAGTGCTCAGGTGTGACAACTAAGGAGCAAGACCGAGCCGGAGATGAACATCAGGCCCACTCCAGGAGAAAGTCCGAAAGCATCAGTGACTGGTCGGGAGTAAACTTGCCCGTCCAAGAAATCAGACCATGCCGATGGCTGGGTACTGGGCAGAGCGCAGAGATCTTAGCCTGGCTTGATTTTGCTTTGTCCTGCGGTCGGATGCCGAGGTGAAGCTTTCGGCAATGAGGAGGTTTGGGAGAAACCTTGCACCATATTAGTGCCCCCCGAGTACCCTCGACCTTGTCCCCTTCGGCATCGTGAATCGCTGAATGATTAGCTACCACACTGCTTCACTCAATACTTGATTTTACCACCCAACTCTCAGAAAACCAGATTCGACTCTTTGCTGAAGCCTGAACCTCAGAACCCGAACCTCGGCGCCCGGTTTCCTTTTTCCCAACCCTGCGAATTTCTCCCCGCCAAACTCAAACCAGCCAAGTCAAACTCAAATTCCACGCGCGGTCCTCTGGCTGCTGTTAATTTGCATGACAGACCCTTCATCCAACGGAGGAACTCCGAGCTCAGCATGACACCGGACTGGCGGATGTACCCAACGGCAAGGACTCGCCTGAAAGATACTCCTTGCGGCCTGGTCACGCACCAGTGCAACCACACGGACGTCTTCCGTGGGGGGAACTCCACCAAGAAGCTTTCCCCGGATCTGAGTGGCTTTCGCCTTCAAAGGACTCGAGAAGCATGGCTCCCGCCTCCACCGTGGGGGAAATCTGCGGTAGCCTGTACCCTGTCCGGGACACCGTCTCTACCGTCCTATGAGGATTGTCAGATAAACAGCCATGACACCATTGACCCTCGTGTCTCTCCGCAAATTTTTAAGACCGATGGATCCTCATTGGCGGGTTCGCGGTAAGCCTGGCTGTTTTCTCGCTCGCCTCCAGGATCCCCCCACGCACTTTGTTCTCCAGACTTGCCATCCGGTGGAGCATTCAGAATGAGGGCACGGGGTAGGGAGTACGGGGTAAACGGGGTAAATGCGATGGTCCCAAACACTGCGCCAGTTGGAACTGGCAACCACTAGGTTGATCAAATCCACAGTCAACCCCCATGTTTTGCCTGGCCACACGCGGTGACACGTTCCCCCTCTTGCTAGCGGTTGCAAGGACATAAAGTGATGCGCTATCCCCCCGTTCTTCCTAGGGAGTAAATCACTAGCGGTGGTTTGAAAAATCATTCCTCCATTGGACCTTGTTTGTTGTGTCTTTTCTCCCGGTCGCTGCTGAGCAACGAGCCTACTATTATCACACCCACCATGGCACCAACCCAGGGTGTCATCTCCGACTTGGAGACCATGGGCGAAAAGGCCGATATGAGCCACGAAGAGGTGGTGCATCTGGCGCAGTTGACGGAGGAAGAAAAAGTTCTTGAAAAGAAACTGCGGCGCCGTATCGATTCGCTGATCATGCCGCTGGTCGTGCTGGTTTATCTGTTGAATTACATTGATCGGTATGGAAAGCACTCTGTGTCTCTGGGTGTTGGCTTGGGCCAGGAACTAATCATCCGCCGATAGAAACAACTACGCTGCTGCGAAGCTTCAAGGTCTCACGGACGACTTGAAGCTAACGCCCACGCAATATCAGACTGGTCTCTCGATTTTGTTCGTGGGTTATATCTTGATGCAGGTTCCGAGTAATCTGATGTTGAACTACATGGGGCGCCCGTCGTTGTATCTGGGCTTTTTCATCACCGCGTGGGGATTGGTGTCTGCCTTAACGAGTCAGGTCAAGGGGTATGGTTCGATTGTGGCTTGCCGTTTCATACTGGGACTGGTTGGTAAGTTTACCGAAGTTTTGAGGACACAACTTTTTCACGATTTTTACATGTACTGATCCTTTCTCTGTAGAGGCCCCTTTCTTCGCCGGTGTCCTATTCTACCTTTCTAAATGGTACACGAGAAAGGAGCTGGCCTTCCGCATGAGTATCTTCTACTCCGGCTCCCTGCTGAGCGGTGCCTTTGGTAACCTCATTGCGGCCGGTATCCTAAAGGGCCTCAAAGGCCACCGCGGCCTCGCCGCCTGGCAGTGGCTGTACATCATCGAGGGCGCCTCCACCGTCTTCATCGGCCTCCTCATCTGCTTCATCCTACCCGACTTCCCGGAGACCTGGAAGCTGCTCTCGCCCGAGATGCGCCGCGTCGCCGAGCGCCGCCTGGCCATCGAAGCCGCCGAGGCCGACATCGACGAGCAAGGCAGCATGTCCCAGCTCAAGGGTCTCAAGCTCGCCATGACCGACGTCAAGACCTACGTCCTGGCCGTGGCGTACATGTGCATCACCGGCGCGGCGGGATTCCAAAACTTCTTCCCAACGCTGACCAAGACCCTGCACTACAACGACACCATCTCGCTGCTGCTCGTCGCCCCGCCCTACATCTTCATGGTGGTCTACAGTCTGGCGCACTCGTACACCTCGGACAAAATGGGCGTCCGCTTCTGGTTCCTCGTCTACCCGATCCCCATCTCTATCCTGGGATTCATCCTCTTCTCCACCACCACCGGCTTCGCGCCCCGCTACATCTCCCTCTTCCTGATGATGTTCGTCTTCGCCCAGAACGGCACCTTATACTCGTGGATCGCGAATGCCCTGCCCCGCCCGCCGGCCAAGCGCGCCGCCGCCTACGCCTTCATCAACTCCATCGGTAACTCGGCCAGTATCTGGACGCCGTATACCTATCGGGCCAACGAGTCGCCCAAGTTCTGGACGGCGATGGGGGTGAATATTGGTCTGCAGACGCTGGGTCTGTGCATGGCGCTGTTTATGTACTTTAACCTGCGCATGTTGAACAAGAGGCAGGAGAGATTGGAGAATGAGGATGTCCAGTTGACGGAGAAGGAGTTGCGGCGGTTGCAGGTCACTGCTGATTTGGAGGGGATTGATATTGCGGCGGCGAGACGCTTGCAGAAGGGGTTCCGGTTTGTGCTTTAGGTGCCGCCGGGATGGGATGGACTTTTTAGTGTTGGGATGGGACTTACATCTTTTACGGCTATGATAGGTTTAGGTTACCTCATGAAATTTAATTTACCGATTCATGATCAAGCCCATCATCGCTGACATGTCTCGGCCTTGGCTTGGAACCGTCTAGATTGGCCCTCTGCATGCCCCGGATAGCCTAGGCCATAGCTTTCATATTGGATGGGCTGATGTACTTGAAGGACCTCATGGGCGGGGAAATGCCATTAGATTTCATGGCGCCACATGGGCAGACTAACTGCCTATAGCAGTTAATTCGAGCTCGCTCAGTGATGATGACCAAATAGTGGTGAGACGCGGTCGTCACAAGTCCATAACTCCATCCGGCCAAACTTGCGTGAGAATGAGGATGAGGTACTTCCCCACACAAAAGTACATAAAGAGCTACCTTTCCGTCTCCTGCCTCTCTTCAACCTCCAACTAAAGTACTACTACTGCTCCTGGCCGTGGCCAACCGATACCAACCTTATTACCAGAGCTACTGGTAACAGTACTGTTGGAAGCTGCACTAATATACTGTGTGCTAGAACCTCCAGTCCTCCACTGCTCCGTCGCGATCGGCACTTCCCCTTCTCCACCTTCAGTCCACCTCCCACCTCCCACCTCCCAAGCTCCCAAGCTCTCACCTCCAGCTCCAACTCACATCCACCATGCAATCCCTCTCCCGCCCCATCCTCCGCGCCTCAGCATCCACCCCCGCCCTCATCCGCACAATTACATCCACTGCAGCTACCATGGGCGCAGGCGATACTGGTGCCCCCAAGGCACGAGGCTTCCTGGCTGAGTACGTCGCGCTGCGACCGCAGCATTCCATGACGTCATGCACTTGACAGTACTGACGGGCACTATCTCGGTAGGAAGGACCAATTCCAGCGTCGCGAGGCGGCGCAGGAGGCCATGTATATTCGGCAGCAGGAAATGGAGAAGTAAGTTATCGTTATCGAGGTGGTTGGCGTTGGGGGGGGGGGGAAGCTTTGTGGGTTGCGTTAACAAGGGGCGATATGTAGGATTGAGCGCTTGCGCAAGAAGATGAAGGAATCGCAGGATCATATGGCAGAGTTGGATAAGCATTTGTACGTTGATTTTGGAGAGAGGTCGAGATTTTGAGAAATAACTTTGCTAATGGAATTATGTGCAGGGAGGAGTATGCGAAGAGTCAGGGTGGCGAGCAGAATTGATCCATTTTTTGGAAGTCTCATGGATGCTGGATTCGTTGTGGTCACGACAGGCACTTTTTCGTTCTGCTGCGAGTATCCAAAACCTGTGTTTTTCTACGACCCCAATACTTTATTCTTCACAGTCCTGCTGTCGAGTCATTGTTATGAAGGAGCGGCACACCGACTACTATTCTTGGTACTACATTCGATAGGAATCAAATTACCAATTTGCGCCCATATCCGAGTCCCATGTCTCATGCTTTTATTCTCGTTAATGCGTCTCCAGAGCTATATCTTCGCCTGCCACCGCCATCGATAGCTCAGACTCGCCCACCGTGCCATCACAAACATACCCAGGGCGACGATCAACACGCTCCCCAGATACGCCACCATCGCTTTCTTGCCCACCTTTTCCAGCATTTCACCGCCAATGGGAATGCAAATGAGCGTGCTAGATCTCTCATCAGTCATCTTTCTCAATTCTCAATCTCTAGATATGTAATTACTCACGCCAGACTGACGATGGAATAACAAATCCCAAACCGACCCCCGACTTCACTTGCTTTCGAGATCTGCCCAATGCAGGCTGGTGCGAGGCTCAAGAAGGATCCCGACGCAAGCCCGAAAACGCAGCTGAAGAGGTATAGGCCGGGTAGGGTGTGGCCGAAGGGCAACCAGATGGTGAAGATGGCGAGGGCTCCAAGGCAGATGAGGCCCGTCTGTGTATTGATGCGTCCGTATTTGTCGGCGATGACCCCGGTGATGAGGCGGCCAATCGTGGAAAACCTGGGACAGAGATTAGCCTGGCCCAAGTGATATCGAGATGTTTGACTTACACATTCAGCATGGAAAGAAGAATCACACTGGTCGACACGCTGAATCCCTGCATCACCACATAAGTGGGATACAACCCCAGACCAGCAAAGACCTCCAATTCCAGTCCTACGCAAGCATCAGCATCGTCTCCTGATCCCCAACCATGTGCCTAGTTCAATCAACTCACCAAACGTCCCCAGCGTCAACCAAGTAAACCTCGTATCCCGAAATGCCCTCAAATTAATACTCGACCGACTCCGCCCCTTCGGCAACCTCGACCTCACCAACGCAATCCCAATCCCACACATCGCCGCCACCATAAATGCCAACAACCGAATCGCCCAGCGATACCCAAACTCCACAAACGCCTTCCGCAACACAAGCGGGAACATCACACCCCCCAGCCCAGCACCCGACATCGCCCACCCCATCGCCAGCCCAACCCGCCGATCAAACCACTGCGGCACCGCCGCCATCGCCGCCGTACTCAGCAGCGCCGCCCCGGACCCCATCACCACGCCCAGCGTCAGCATGAAATGCCAGTACAGCCTGCACTCGGCCAGGATCAGCAGGCCGGAGACGTAGCAGGCTGATCCGGCGATGAGAATGCCCCGGGGCCCGTACCGGTCGAACATAGGTCCGATCTGTACGCTGAGGACTAGTCCGAAGAAGGTGAACAGGCCTGGGATCCAGCCGACCGCGCTGGTGGAGTAGGTTGACAGCTGGTGGGTGGCGAAGTAGTTTTGCAGGACGCCCGTTGAGTTCATCATTCCGTAGCTGGCCATTAGGAGGAAGAAGGAGCCGAGGACGACGAGCCAGGAGCGGGTGCCGCCATCTGGGAAGGTATCTTCGGGGTCGGAGGGGCGGAGGTGGGCTGTGTGGGTTGTTATGGCGGAGAGTTGGGCGGGAGGTTCGAGGACGGAGAAGGCTGTTTGAGGGGGTGTTTCTTCATCGTGGATGTTGTTGTTGTGATGAGAGTGGCTTGGATCTGCTGTTGAGGCTGGGCTGGTCGGTGAGGGATCGGAATGGTAGAGTTGTGTAGTGACGATGGTGCTGGTTGTGGATGTGGCCATTACTTTCAGCTGTTGTGTTGCTCAATTGCAATAATGTGTATCTCAGTCTCACTGTCAAGTGGCGTTGGAGTCGCAAGGGCTTCGGATGGGTCCCTTGAGCATTCAATCTCGTTTTTATCCTGACTTGTCAGCACCTTCGGGATGACATGCCGACACACACCGTGACTCACGGCGATAATCTTGCATGACTGGCCGTGGGCACATGCCACATGGAACAGCCATGTGGGGATGAAAGCGCATCAATGAGGAAATCCATTCCCGCTAGAGATGCACGATTGGTCCAGTCTGGAACGAACGATCCGCGCGCTCGCGGACAGAACTGGAGACGAGACCCGGTTTGAGTGGATGGCGGGCACCGGAGAGTTCTCCGGGGTGGAGGGGAGAAGATGTGCATTCATGCAGATATGTGAGTGCGGTGTTCAAAGTTCAAACTCAATTGGTGAGATCGAGCCAGAGGATCATGGTCTGAGATGTGATAATTCGTATTGCTCCACTTGGAGTCTTTCAGGGTGATTGGAGCTATCCCAAATTGAGTTCCCGACATGGCATTATAGCTGTTCTCTCATCAGTCTCGTATATGAGCTTGCGTGGAGCAGAGATCAAGCCTAGAATGAACTGGGACATGGTACGACGTGTCAAATTGGAGATAATGCCATCAAGAGGAAAGGAGGAGTGGAAATGCAATGGAATTCTATTATGCGAGATGTTCAACCCAAGTGTAATCATTAATCCAGTCTAATATTTCTCCAAACTCAAGCTCTTCTATCTTCACGCCATGCAATCAGCACCATCATTCTCCCACCTATTCAGCCTTCTTCGACGCCTTGGTCCGCAGCTTCATCAACAAGTACACCAAGGCATACGAGCTAATCGCAAAGATAGCCACAATGCCAATATCCCGCCACCCGTAGTAGTACTCCTTCAAATTGAGGGTGTACAAGTAGTCACTGCCATGGGTGTACTGACAAACACGGCAACTCTCGGTCGCATCGGGATTGACCAGGTTCATCCGCGAGCCAATAGTCTCCATGTAATCCTTCAGATAGTTGGCGCAAGTGGTGCCATTGGGCGGGTTGAAAATGGCAAACTCGCTCTCCTTGCACTTGATGTCCGTATCCCACACGTTGAAAACCAGCAGCCCGCCCATCAGGTAGTTGAACGGGTTCAGCCAGTAGATCCAGTAGCGCCAGAATTCCTGGATCTGCGCGTACGGCACAAGCACACCGCAGAAGGAGACTAGTGTTCCGATGATGAGGGGGTTCACCAGGGCGGCGAAGGTGGCATTGGGCGCGTACGCGGCGACGAACTGGCCGATACCGGTATACACGAACTCGTACAGCAGCATCATGAAGAAGGTTGCGCCGGCTTTGCTGGACGCTGGGTCAGCGCCGATGGTCCAGTACCAACACACGAAGTAGAGGACACCGCAGATGGTGAGATAGGGGATCTCGGAGACGACTAGGGCAGTCACAAAGGCCCACCACGAGTACATTTTTGATTTCTTCTCACGTTGTTCGTAGATGGCGCGACGTTCCAGGAACAGCGGCTGCAGCTGGTTGATCACACCGGGAGCGACGAAGATGAAGTTGAAAATAGTGAAAAGACGCATCTGCATATCGCCGATGCTATCGCCGATCATCCAGAAAGAGAATCCGTTGAAAAGTGCAGAACCGATGTGCAGGGCAAACTTGTTGTTGACATAGTCCGTGTTGCGGAACAAGGCCGTGTTCATGCGGGTGGTCACCAACTTGGTCTGCTCCCAGATCGAGGTGGCGAATTCCTGGCCATCGTCGTGAGTGCCAGGGGGACTGGCAGCGGCGGTGTCGATGATCTGGTCGAGGTCCTTGATAGCTTGCTGGTGCTCCGGCGACTCGAGCCAGACCTGGTTCCAATCGCGGCCCTGGCTTAGATGACCAGAGACAACGTCAATCATATGTTCGGCCGGGTTGGTGTCAGTCGGGCACGGAGCGCCATAGCGTCCGAAATAGTTCTTGACAGTGTTACCGTTGTCACCGATCTCGCCAAAGTACACAGTCTTGCCGCCCTTAGCGAGCAAGAGGAGTGTGTCGAATTCAGCGAACAGTTGGGCTGAGGGCTGGTGGATGGTAACAAGCACGGCCTGACCAACGTCGGCCAGCTTTCTCAAGAAGCGAACGGTGTTGAAGGCGGACTGCCCATCAAGACCAGATGTAGGCTCGTCGAGGAAGATCAGGATACTGGGCTTGGAAACGAGTTCGACACCAATGGTGACACGCTTGCGCTGCTCCACACTCAATCCAGCGCCGATGCGACCGATCAAAGTATCGGCAATATCGTGCAGCTCGAGCAGGTCAATGATGGTGTCGACATACTTCAACTTTTCCTCGCGAGGCACATCCCGGGATTGACGCAGAAGGGCAGAGAATTCGAGAGACTCGCGGACAGTGGCAAAAGGCTCGAGAACGTCAAGCTGCTCGCAGTAACCGGCGGAGCGCTGGAAGGAAACAGGCAGAGGACGGCCGTCAACCATGATCGATCCCTTGATGGTACCCTCCGTCTTCCTCTGGGCCAGAACATCGAGCTGTAGGCAATTAGTCAAGGATTTACGAGAATTATCGATTGCTTAGAACATACCAAAGTGGTCTTGCCAGCACCAGACGAACCCATCAATGCACCCAGCATACCTGGCTTCACCCAGCCATAGACGTTATCGAGTAGCAAGCGATCGCCGGTAGGAGTCTTCACAGTGTAGCTCAGATTCTTCCAGGTGAACACGGAAGTGTTGCGGACCAGCTGACTGTCGATGTTGTTCTCATCACGGGCATCACCCTCAGAAGGCTTCTTGGACTTTTCCTGAACCTGGGACTCCTCGTCGACGGGTGCATGCTGATTGTGCTGCTCAAGTCGCTCACGGGGAATCACCAAGCAGCTGCCACTTTCGCTAGGGGACTTCCACCTCGAAGTGGCAACAATGGTAACAACCACAAACAAAACCCACCACGCCCAATTGATTCCAAAGTTGCGCCAGAGGTGGGCATGGCTGTAGGAGAGCGATCCGAGATACTGATCGCCAGTGACAAAGGTGTTGCCTTGAATGGCGCCACCGACTCCAGCACAAGACTGGTGCGCGCTGTCGTTGTAGCCGGGACCTTGAGGAATAAGGTTATTGCCGATACAGGGAATAATCTTGCCATGGAATTCGTTGGAGAGAAGAGCCTCGAAACCGTAGGCCAGAGGGTCAATCCAGAAGATCCACTCAAACCAAGGGTGCATCTGGGGCTTCTGAATCATATAGCCGGTGTACATGATCAGGGCGGAGATGAGGAAACCCGAGACCTTGGAAGCACCATCGAATGTTGTGAAGAGAGCACCGATCGCGCGGAAGAGTGCGGTCATACACTGTGAAATGTTAGAATTTTCCAACTAATCAGGTAGATATAACTCACCATAGTAGTGGCGAAAACCAGAATCCAGTAGGTGAAGAACGCTCCAGCTGACATTGTCAAGCCGACCATAAAGTAAACAACCAGTGCGAACACGCTGACCTGGAACAACAAGACAGGAATATCGGCAGTGATTTGAGCGATACAGAAAGCCGCAGGATGGAACATGGCGAAACCTTTGTGCTTGACCAAGACAGGGCGGCCCTCGAAGGAGTCAGTCACCTCAGACATGGCGAGCAAACTATTGTACAAGAGGGAGAAGAAAAGAGCTCCGGACTTGACGAAAAGACCGCCCGAATTATCCGGGGCACTGTAGAATAGGGAGCCAGCGATGAGAGCTTGCATCAAGGTAGCAACCTGTTTGATGATGAAGGTCGCTTTATCTCCCCAGAGGATCTGGTACTGCCGGGTAATGCAGGCCTTGACTTGTTCAGTAAAGCTCACGGTGAGAGGGCTGTTCTTGGGCAGGTGTTTGGAGGTCTCAAAAGCCACGCCATCCTTGAAGTCTTGAGTGCGCTGGCGGGCAGCGTCGGAGTCGGGGTAGTCGTATTCGCTAATCATATCCTTGTAGAGAGAAGACTTTTCGTACTCCTGGCGAAGGGCATCCTTGTTTCGCGGGAAGCGGTTTTCGTATCCATCGCGGATACGGCGCTCTGTCGGGACGGTGACACCGGTGAGGAAATCGGCAACGTTGGAACCTTCACGACAAACAAAGCCAACTTCTTCCATAAACGGCCGAGCTTGAGCACGAGGACCGTAATACACTTGCTCGCCCTCGTCAAGAACCAGGACCTTATCAAAAAGCTCGTAGATACCGTTGCCAGCCTGGTACAGCGTGACGATGGTGGACAGACCAAGAGTATCTGTCATGGCACGGATAGCCTTCGTCCACTCCAGAGCAGTGCTCGCATCGAGACCCCGAGTACTGTTATCCCAGCAGAAGACGGATCCACGAGTCGCGAGGCACTCGATAATCGAAACACGCTTGCGCTCACCACCGGAGACGCCACGAACGTACTCGTTACCGACCTTGGTGTCTTCTGTGTGTGAAATTCCCATAGATTCCATCAAAAACCTCTTGGCTTCGGTTTGGTACGCTTCGGCGGAGTCGGTGCCGTTGGGAAGGTGGAAAGGAACCTTGAGTCGAGTTGCGAAGTCCATAGTTTGTCCAACGGTCAAGGTTGGGAAGAACAGTTCCTCCTCAGTATTCATGACGATTTGACCTCGGTAGTAGCTAGCCTCCTCGGGGGTAAGTGAGCCAAAGCGAACGTCGCCAGTCACAGACTTGAATCCCCCGCGGTGGTTTGAAAGCATCTTCAACAAGGTGCTACAACCAGAGCCAGGCCGGCCTAGGACCAGGAGCATTTCACCAGGCTTGACGCAGCCATGGCTCCTGTTCAAAATGGTGCGTAGTGGGGGCTTGTTGCGGGATTCTTTGATATGCTGGGGAATGTTGAACTGGGACAGGACATTTTCGTTGACAGCAGCCTCCGAGCTGATAACATCAACACTCAGGTTTTGCCAGGTGACACCAAGTTCCTGAGGCTTGAGTCCGGAGGCCAGGTCTCGCTCATGTTGCTCTTGGACCTGCCTCAGCAAGCTCCAATCGTTGTGCTGGCTGTGGGATGGGCTGCTCTTCTGAGGAGTCTCATCCCCGAGGACGGTGGCAGCACTTTCTGTTTCATCCTTGATATCAATCGACCCCTGGTGGGACGACGAGTGTTGAGTAGGTCCCTCCATTACTGAACGAAAGACGAGGCAGGGAAGAAGGTGTAACACCGAGAGCGGGACGCGCAGGCGGCAACCCCGAAATCTTTATACTGTTCGTATCAGGCAGGAGATCGAATTCGATCCTTTGCTGTGGGTCTGGACACAGAGACTGACGGTTGTAACTCTTGCCGACCTTCCGTGCTATCTCCATGGCTCGGATCCTAAGGATCGAGCCCTGCTCCACGGCCATGCATAATGCAGCTTAGCCTGCTGATTGTGAAGAAACGCCCGAAAATGACACATGCTGTTCCGGAGCTCTCTGATTAATGAACCGAATACTTGCGTATTAGTGGACCCACACTAATAGGGTCAAAATCTCTGCCTGGCAGTGCCTGCGAACCAAATATCAGGTGGAGCCTCTGACGATCCAAAGAAGACAAATGAAGGCATTTCCGGACGTGAGGTCATCTTCCGCTGACTCATCAGTGTGGGGGACCAGAGCCTATAATTGTTTTCATTGTGCTGGATGTTCCTGTATGTGAGTTGGAGAATTGCATAGGCACGGAAGCCGCTGGGCCTCTTCGGAGTCAGTCGATCGTTCCAATCACGGGCGACTAGAACCTGCATCGAGAAGTGATTAAGTGATTGATAAGGAGTAAAGTTGGGCCAGCATCAGCGGCGCCCCGGCTGGGTGCAGCTTGCCAAGACACGGCGGAGTGCACGGAGGTCGGGCTCTGTCTCGCTCCGCTGAGTAAGCGGAGGCACAGTGATCGGAAACGTAAGCTGGTCATTGGGAACCCTGTTCACTAGTGCTTCATCCAATAATCTTTGCGAATGTGGATGCTTGTTTCAGGGATTCAGATGTTTGAAACCAATCTTAGTTTAAAGGCTGACACCGATACGCTTCGCGCCTCAGTATCGACGCCATATCCGCGTGGATGCCACTGCGCCATGATTCAGACCCGTCTGGACTCGAGTCGGGAATCAATCTCCCCGAGGACTTAGTAATTAGCAATGGGGTCTCTTCTCCTTTGACGGAAGATCGTTATCACACCGGTAAGATCTGGTAGTTGTGATCTGTCTCAAATCTTGCATGCTTAACCCCGAGTCCGATTTTCCGGTCTGGCATCACGAATGGAGCCGATTGGCCTCCTGACCAGGTGCCTCAGATGTTGACAAATAAAGTCATCTTATGTGCACTAAGTCCGTACAAAACACAACCGAGGAAACTGCACAATACAAAAAAGAAACAATTTAATTCCATTCTTGGGTTAGTAATGGAAGTATCCGGAGCAAGCACAAAGATGCAGATGAAAAGCAATCTCCGGCAAATTTGACGACAAGCTAACCCCAAAGAAAAGAGAACTGCATAGAAAGAATAGAAAGATAGATGATAAGGATAATGGGTCTGCAAGAAGCACATAAACGCAAGGTAGCAAGATAGCAATATCCCTTCTCCGGGGCTAACTGTGGCTATTGTTTGCAATCCGAGTCCGCTCCTATCTCCCAAATTATAACATTCGCAGCCAAGCAGCTTGATGAGGTTAGAATGAACACAAAAACTAGGCAGAGCTTGAATCTGCACGACATCGGTTGCAGGCCATGTGCTGGATTCCATCAGAGTCGATGAAGGAAATCTTGTCATTCTCGTGGCGCCCTTTGATGCAGTACTGCAGTGGGTGCTCGAAGCAGTAAACACAGATGCCTTCGTCGCCGAGTCGGTTGGGTCGCGGAGTGTTACATGCCATGCAAATAAAATACGGCTCTTCAAAAGATCCATTGTCCCAGGAACAATCTGGATCCTTTGCACCATGGTTATCGATCTTTTCCTGTGACTCATCAGAATCACTGGACTCACGCTGGTCCCCATCAACTTCATTGTCGGAGGATTCATTATCTGAATCTGCTCCATCGAAAGATGATGCTTCAGATGCCGTCTCTTGGGAGCTTTCATTCGTGACCTCTTCATCGTCATCAGGAACCACTTCGTTGGGCTTGTCCTGAGCTGAAGTCGGATTTTGGGAAGGCTCATTGTGGGACGGGTCTTTGGTGAGGGTTTCAGCATTAGAGATGCCATGCTGGTGGATAGAGAACATCATTGGCATTGGCGGAAGGCCCCACATGAAAGGGTACATAGGTGGCGGGTTGACAGAGGGGGTGATGATCTGGAATCCTCCAGGGGGGCATTGAAGACTATATTTTCCAGGAGCTATATATCAATCAGTAGTCAGATTTCCTTAAAAAGCATGCTTTTTGACAACTTACCAGGGCCAAAGACAGGGCCATATACAGGGCCTGGATAGGTATCACAGGGCACCTGGCTCTGGGTTGGAATCTGCGTCCGCCCTAGGCCGCTTGGTGACAGCGCATTGCCAATGTGGTCTTTGGCCTGCTGTACCGGCTCCGGAGGATCGATTCCACCTCTAGCCTGGAATTTCCTTGCCGCCCAGCGCCTATGGCCCTAGAGTTAATTATTAGTCGCATGCGAGCTAATGCAAAAGATCCTCGGTAGACGTTTTCTTACCTCGCATCCGTAAATACGGCAATCGATGCACCACCTGGTGGGTCGCTTTGCCTTGGTCCGCGACACGAATGCATCAATTGGTTTTTCTTGATTGCAATTCACACATTTTCGAGTCGAGGTATCCGAGGCGTGTTCTGAGTCCTGACTCGGCTCCATTGCTACCTTCAGTATAGAATACGCAGTTAGACAATGAGAATGTAAGTGGAATCAGGGAGGAGATGATTGATGTCTCTGGGACCACAGGGGCTTTGCGGTAGAGGAAGTGAAATATGTTCCAGTAGAAGGTTCAACTGGGCCCAATCGAATCTCCGAATGAAATGTCCGACGTTAGGGATCGGTCAGTCAGCTAGAAAATGTAGAGAAACCTTGCCACAGGAGCAGTAGGTTCAAGTAGGACGTGTCGAGACAGGATAGGAGGATAGTGTGGACAATGATCGGGATAGTGCAAGGGTCAAAACAGATGAGGTCGGACGGGAAGATTCAGAATATCTATCTGAAAAGCGCAATCCTGATCTTCGCGGCAACAGAGTTGATAGTGAAAAGAGTTTGGGTACGGCTCGATCGACTTGTGAGATATTCTGGCGTGAATGAAATCACCACATAGGCTGGTGCAGATCATGTGAGAGCATTGTCGAAGTAAAAGTGTGTAGTAGGAGTAGAAGTGTATAGTAGAAGTGCGTAGTTAGAGGAGCAGAGGTGCGTAGTAATACCTAGCAGAGTAAAATTTGTAGTTCGTGAGTCATTTTATTCTAACCTTAGGCTGGGATCAAAACATAATCTTCCAGATTAGAGGAAGGAATGACGACGACGACAATGAGTCTTTAGAAGGAACACTAGGCATTGGCGTTAACTAGAAATATTAGGATGGATGATATTCCCTAAAACTCTCCGCATTTCCATCCGATTTAGCAAACACTGCAGTTGTCAGCTAGTTTACTGCGATAAGAGAGTATATTTCCGGTACCATAAATCGGGAAGTGCGCCCTAAAAGTTGAGTAGAGCCAAAGTGCAATTTTGAGAACCTAACTTGTTAACGTATAGCAGAAGAAATCATAATAGCACTTAAAGTCTAACGAAAAGTCGTGATCCATAACATGAGATTGATAACGTCACATTTCGCTGGCACGCTGAAAACATATAAGCCGTGCCATCTCACTGCTCCTGCTCGCTTTTTCGAGCTCAGACACAGCGAGCTCAAGCTCTCCCATATCCCAAACTTCGTCTTCTTCTGCGTAGGGCTCGTCTGCACCAGGGAGAAGTGGTGTTGAATAAAGAGGTACGGCGGTCTGCAAGGCATCAAGTCGCCGTAAAAGGTCCTGCTGTGCCATTCTTTGCATTGAAGACGATGCTAGCACATGCCTTAGATCAGGCTCTGATGCTATTGCTTCTTTCCGTATTTTTTGTAGGGACAGCTCACATAGTCGATATGCAAGGTGGTCCGAGTCGGAGGAAGGGTTCTGAGTTGCGACTTTGGGGGGTTCCGCTTTGATCAGGACTGGACGTAGTTTTTGCGGTCGCTTGCGAGGTAGAGCTGGCGAGATTTGTCTCGCGATGATTCTAGTGCACTGCATGATGAGGCGTGTAGTTTGTTGTAAATGATGGATCAGAATTGTTATCAGTGATTTGGGAGCTAGAACCAAATGAGGATGCAGAGGTGGTAGATATATTCAGGCATTCAATATATGTCCACCTTATCATGACTCAGGTGCCAGTAACTACCCATTGATGTCAGCAGATAGCTCAGGAAATCATGCCGTACCTAATGCAGAGTAATTGTTCTCTTTGCTTGGTTGAATGTGAAGACCCGGCCAGTTTTCGTTGTGTTCCACTCGCCAAGCTTGCCACTGTGATCATGCCACTTAAACTCAATTAAGCGAACGGACATCATGACATTAGCAAGTCTTACCATGAGCAAGGAGCAAGCGAGTAGAAAGTTGGATGGGTTTCATTAGTTTCAAGCCGTAGCTCTTGGATGAAAATGACAGGTAGGCGTCTGTTTAGGATTTAATGACATCGCCAAGTTGCTCTATTCGGGCGACAGAGACTGCAGGATATTTCTTGTTTTGGCCGTGCCATAGTCTGTTATCAGATCTATTTCACTTGAAATGCGTCTCAATGCTTTGTTCTGAACGCCTAAACCTCTGAAATGTATCAAATCCACATAACCGGATATTCCATGGATGCAGCGCTAATGGCTTTATCGCGAACCAAGAGTTTCGCGTGTCGCACAGAAGACGACCGTTTCATTCCACGCATTCTCAAGCTTTTCCCCATCTATGATGTCTCATCATTGCTACCCAGCAACTGCGACCGACTGGCTATATGCCTGACTAGCTGAAGCACTGAGCCACTCGCGAGAATGTCAAGGATGGGAACTGTGCTCTCCATGGTCCTTGATATCCAGTTGCGTAAATCAACGGCGTCGGTGGAGTCAATTCCAAGCTCTGACAGTGAGCACTCTGGATTGATCCTGTCCGTTGGTATATCGAGCTGTGCTGCAATCCTGCCAGATAACGCCTCAAAGACAGCCAGCATAGCCTCATCCCGAGATTTCGCAGCCTTGAGATTCTCGCGTATTGTTTCGGCATCATCATGCCCAGCTTCATGTGGTTCCTTGACCTGGAATCTTCTAAAATGCGAGAACAAAGGCGCGTCAAAAACGGCCAATGACTTTCCTGGTTTCCATTCTCCAAGGCCGGTCACAATCTGCGAATGGCTGCCCGTGGGTGCCTGTGAGATGGCAAGCTGCACGAGAGCCAGAAGCGTTGTGCTATGGGTGCTCTGAAATCCTTGTTTTGCCATTTTCTCAGCCAGCTCTCTATTCTCCGCCAGGTAACCTACATCCGCCACAGTGCCCAGGTCTAGCGACACTGCTGGCAGGCCTAGGTTGTTCCGGTATGCTGCAAAGGAGTCCATGAATGCGGATCCCGCCGCGTAAGCGGATTGGGTGGCATTTCCGATCACGCCGCTAATGGAAGACAACATCACGAAGAAGTCTAGATCTGCGGGTAAGTGATTGTGAAGGCTCCATGTTCCGGCGTATTTAGGACGCAGAACCGTGTTGTAGTCTTCAACTGCCATTTTCTCGATGTGCACATCCTGGTTCATGTCAACATAATATCATTTATGACATCTTACATCCGGGTGCTCACCTTGAGAATCATGGCCCCGTGAATGACGCCTTTGATAGTTGGCATTGTCTGCGAAATCTCCTTACACATCACACTGAATGCCTGTTCGTCAGATATGTCGCAACCACGCACGGCTACCTCAGCGCCCATCTTACGAAGCATTTTCACCGTAGATCGAGCCGTGTGTGTGGACAAGCCGCTGCGATTGACCAGAACCAGGTGCTTGGCATCATGTTCCACCATCCAAGAGGCAATCGCACGCCCGATTCCTCCGAGTCCGCCCACCAGCAGGTACGATGCATCTTTTCGGAAAAGGGTTTTTGAAGCGTTTGGAGCAGTAACCTTTTCATCGTTGGTCAAGGTCATATATATCAATGAGCAAAGCAAACGCTTACCTGTACAACCTCATGTTGTTCTACGGTGACCACAGCATAACTTGTTGAAGAAACGGCACGGATCGCTTCCGAAATATCCGTGACTCTGTGAGCAGAATAGAACATCGGCCTGCGCAATTTTCCTTGATTGCATAGAGACATGACGTTGGGCCAGATGTCATACAGTCGGACGAGGTTCCGTGGTTTGAATTCAAAGAAGTCGAATGTCGAGAATGAGATGTTCTTGAAATCTCCACTAAAGGTATTCTGCGGTTGATGACCCTGCGGTTGAGTACGAAGTTGGATTATATTGCCAAAGGGGGCAGTGAGTTTGCATAAAGCGCTGAACAGTTTGCTGTTGAACTTGCCGGAAGTTATGACAACACGAGGCAGCTTCCCATGAGTGGACTCCAGGAGACGTCGAGGTATGTTGTCCTTCCCTTCAATAAAGACTTGCCGCGGCTCAATATGGGAGGCTTTCGAAAATACATCCTTCTGAGCGTCATTGAAAACAACTGCATAAACATCGGCTCCGTTGAGGATGCAAATATCAATCAAGGCTTGTCCATACCAGGTTGCTGCATCATGTACAAGGACCGTGTCACCGCGCTTGATTCTCGCTGTCTCGTATGCGATGTAGTATGGCATGATATATGCCAACGGCAATGATGCAGCAACTTCGTAAGAAGTATTTCCGTCAATCTTCTGGAAAGCTGAAGCTCGGTCATAGTAGTAGTTTCGTGCTGTGCCAGTTCCGAGGCAAGCCACTCGATCTCCTAGAGTGAATCCATCCACATTTGGCCCAATCTTGTAGACCTGTCCACTACATCCAAATCCAATGGTACCGTAGTCATCTTGGATTGGAGAATTTTCAGCGTCGAGTTCGCTTATGGCAAAAGCGAAAACTCGAATGCCGATTTGTCCCTCGAGCATTTCCGTGATCTGGGGACTGGCCGTGAAGCGGACTTCTTCGTTTTCCATCTCATTCTTTGACAGAATGAGGGATCTTTCTGGCTGGTGGAATGGGTGCATGAATAATGAAGAAGGACTGGTGATGGTTGTGATCTCGTGGTTCAAGTCGTCTTGAGCCAGTACACGGGGGATGAGGATAGCCCCATCCCGCTCTGCGTATTCAGTATCCAGCTCCGGTGGCCCTTCCTGGAAGAAGTGAGCGACCATGAGATCTGCAATTATCCTAACCCTCGAGTCATCGAGTATCGGGGAATTTGGATCCAGGTCTAGTGTAAGTATCGGTTGAACACCCGATTCGGAGCGAGCCGTTCTTGCAAAGCCAACTGCAAGCGCAGCCTCGGGGTTTGTAGCATGCCCTGTCCCGCCTCGAGTGACCCAAAGCACGCCTTCACTCTGCAAAAATATTTCTTTCATCTTCTGTAATAGATTTGTGTCCGGATTCTGGAACAGATTCTTTGTAAGATTGCTCAGAACAATGCAAATTCGACCTTGAGGCTTCGCTTCGGCGATGTTTGACACAGCCGACTCGGCAGGCAAGCACGACCTGAGGTCTTCCGAGAATTTTGCTGACATCTCGTTATTATCCTCTCTAATGATCAGTATTTTCTTCACAGACGTGTCCGCCCCATACTGTGGGCGACTGAGAATCAAACCATCTTTCATGATCACCTCGGTTTCAAATCCAGCCTCTCTTAGGATATCTCCGCATTCTTCACTCCGATAGAAATAGCCAACCGCTCTGCTTGGCCAACGGTATAGAGTGGTAAGCAATAGAGCATCGAGAAGACTCCTTGCCGGGTTGAGGGTGTTGAAAATTATCAGACAACCGGACGATTTCAAGAGCGAATTGACTTTGAGAAGCCCATCCCGGACAGAATCTGACGAGTAGAAGAAATTCGGAGCGATGATGACATCGTAGGACTGTTGGCTCAACTCCTGCTGAGAAACATCGCGATCAAGATCTAATCTCGCAAAATCAATAAGATCCCCCCAAATTGCGCAATCTGTCCTTGCTTGGTCAAGTCCATGATCTTCTTGATACGCAAATGTATACTTCGTGCAGCGGGGTAGGCTGCTCTGGTGACCACCAGCGCGTGGGACAAGTTGTTCCAAGAACAAAGTGTAGGGTAGGTTTCCTCCATCGCTGATTTCTAGGACTGACATGTCTGGCTTTTTGTGACCAAGCAGACCAAGGTAAGTTACCGCCGCGCAGTATGCTGGATTTTTGATGATGACATTCCGGTATGAGTCCCACGTATCGCGCTGGGCGTCTCTAAACTTCTCCACTCCTTTCAGAGGAAACAGAGATAGACAGTGTAAAACAGTGCGAATCAAGCTCTGTGTACTGCCGGATGGCCCCATTCCATCTTCCCGCATTGATACGGGCGCGCTGGACTGTAGAGCTTGATGGTCCTTGTTATGCAACCGAAGAATGGCAAGTAAATCATCCTGATATCTGTTGTTCGTGGGTGCAGATTTGTCTTGGTTATCTGAGGAAAATGCCACTATTTCGTCCCTGATGAGGCCTGCTAGATAATCCTCGACCTCTCCTGGCGAGCCACTTGGCTCGCTTTGAACTTTGCCTTCTTGTTGGAGTAGAGATGCTGCCTGTTCTTTGAAAACAAAGCATGGGTCTGCCTGCCACTCAATTCCATACGCAGTCGGGATATTCCTCATGGTCTCCGTCTGACTTGAAGAGCCCCCAAGCCGGGCACAACGAAGTCCGGAAATTGATAATTTTGGTTCCATGCCACTCCCACCGCGGACGTTGTCTGTTGCGGTAATTCCTGCTACAACACTGTTCTTCAGATCGGGTCGAACATGTGTGCATATACTGAGAACTTCCCCAACCAGCCCCTGGATTCGACAAGAAATTTTCATCGTCTCGAGTGATATTGGAATAAGTGGACCGGTCTCCAGACCCATGTGTTCAGGTAACGCAGCGAATATGGAATGAAAGATGCTGTCTAGTGTACACGGGTGGATCAGGGATTGATGCTCGAAATTCATTGGCATGACGCTTCGGGTATCTGGGATGGTGACCTCGGCGAAAGAGACACCATGTTGAGTTGTGTGAGCACATGTCAGGTTTGAGAAGCATGGCCCGTACTGTAGGCCTGCATCGTTCAGTTTTCTATACAGTTGAGGGATGTCAATGACAGAGATATGGCCGGCATCATCGCTGGCTGTAGAAGCAGTCGCAACCTCATTGAGATCGAACAAGGCCCCATGAGCATCAAGAGCTGTATTGACCTGAGCACTGATGGTCCCTGCGCAATGTTCCGTCCACCGGTTTTCAGCGGTCACCGAGTATACGTGAAACTCGTACCATCGATCCGGGTCATCGGTCAGACCCTTGTCAGCATCTCGCAGAGAAGTCATGACCTCGAGTCCAGCAGACTCGGGTACAATCATTGCTGCCTGTATCCGAACATCTTGCAAAGTAAACCCCTGTACAGGATTGGAATCTTTGAGCAACTGTTTGACGGCTTCTATCGTCATTGTAATATATCCTGCAGCAGGAAAAATGATATCCGACTGAATCCTGTGGTCCTGAAGCCAAGGTATTTCAGAGCATCGGAGGTAGTTTCGCCATCGGCGCTCAAACGGACAAGCCATGTTGTCGGGTGCACCGAGTAGATCTGTCCGGGGGTCTTCGCGATTGCGGAAAGTTTTGCTCATTCGTGGCTCTGCCCAGTAAGATCTTGTATGATTCCACCGATAGGGTGGCATGTCTACGAGAAGTTGTGGTTTTCGCGCGACGTCATTTCTTCTTGGGAAGTTTATTGCTTCGTATTCCATTGGGTAATTCATCGTGGCCAGCGTGGACACAGTGCGCAGGGCTGAAGAAACCGCATCATCTTTCCTAGAAAGCATGCTCAGATACGTAATGTCTTTGGCCCGAAGTTTAGCATCTTCTTGGATAATCTGCTTGATTGGGCTGGATAGCGCGGAATGAGGGCCAATTTCCAGAAGACAATCCACGCTGGGCTTTCGTGCAGCACCTTGCCTTTTCCCTCTTCTCCTCGATATCAGACCCGCCGCGTTTTGTTGGCTCTCAGTCTCAAAACAAAGTATTTTAAGGGCATCTGAGAACTTAACTTGCCCTAAAAGGTTCGAGACCCAGTACTGAGCGTCCATGTCACTGTTCTGTAGTTCAGTTCCTGTGACTGCAGAGAACATGGCAACATTGCCGAGAAGCGATGCAGATGCGTCATTAGAGGTGGGGGAGATATGCTGAATAGAGTCTAGATATTCATAGGCAACAAGTTCCATGTGATGTGAGTGATATGCAACGTCGACCGCTAGACGACGGAAGAAGACAGACTTGTCTTTCAAAATTTCCGTCAACTCTTCAACAGCAGTGACATCTCCAGAAACAGTCACACTGGAAGGGCTGTTGATGCAAGCCACGACGGCTTTTCCAGTTTTCAGCCTCGACAAATATTCCTGGATAGACTCATCAGACGTCCCAATGGCAATCATTGCTCCCTTGGCGCCTGAAGAAATGAGAAGCTGGCTAGCTGCTATGCCTCGGAAATACGCCACTGCCATGGCATCTTCCACGCTCAATGCACCGCAGGCATATGCTGCCGCGATCTCACCACTAGAGTGACCAGTGACAGAGCTAGGATAGATGTTCCATGATGCAAGCAAATCGACGAGTGCTATTTGTAAGGCTGTGCATGTGGTTTGACTCAGGAGTGGGTGGTTCATTTGGGAATCCTCTGGGCTTCTGGAAAGCTCCTCTAATAAGCGCTGGGAGGTCAGTTATCTAACAACGCAAATACCACTGAAAAAATTGGGTATAAAGCTCACCGGAAACAAAGAAAGGAGCTCCCAGCTCTGCCAGATATCTGTCGATTCTGGATACTGACTCCCAAAACACAGGATAAGAGTGCAGAAGTTCCTTGCCCATTCCCGACCACTGAGCCCCTTGCCCAGTAAACACAAATGATAATGTAGGTCTTCGCGCTGAGCACCGGATGCTGAGGTTATTTGAGAGGTTGTGGCGTAGGTCTGTAACGGAACTGCCAATTGCCGTCGCTTTCCACATGAAACTCGAACGATGTTCGTTGAGGGTGAAGGCCAGGTCATCCAGGAAGTCGTCATGGGCAGAATCCCTCTGCAATTTTAGATAGTCGCGTATCATCGCAATTTGGGCCTTGCATGACCACTCGTCAAATGCAGAGATCGTGAAGATCCTTTGCCGGGGAGGATGTGTCAATTCTAGATCTCTGTCCACGGCCTCTTCTCTTCGCAAGGTTTGGGACGCGCCTCGAAGCCATCGATGTAGTCCTCGCTCTGATAGATAACCCAAAGCGTCCTCAACAATGACATGAGCGTTGCTACCACCATAGCCGAAGCTGTTGACTGACACGCGGTGCGGCCCTGGCGTATCCCAAGGCTCAGGGATTTGAGGAACCTGAATATGTTAACGTTTATAATTTCAAAGTCGGGCAAAGCGGCCTGACTCACTCTCAAGTTCCACTCTTTGAATGCAATCCGAGGATTTGGCGTCTTGAAATTACGACTCGGCAAAAGGATCCGATTTTCTAGCATCATAATGGCCTTGATGACACCAGCCACCCCACTCGCCCCTTCGAGGTGGCCGACATTTGTTTTGATCGAGCCAATCCGTAATACTCGATCGAGGTCCTGCGCAAGCCCAAAGGCTCGAGCTATTGCACCAACCTCAACCGGATCGCCAGCCTGTGTTCCTGTTCCATGTGTCTCGACAATTTCAGTCTCACTGGGGCAGAGACCGCCTCGAGCGTAGACATCTCGGATCAGTGCTTCCTGGGCGGTTCCACTCGGTAGGGTGATTCCAGGCGTGCGGCCGTCTTGATTTGATCCTGTCCCACGGATAATTGCTCGAATTGTATCCCCATCACGGAGCGCGGCGGCAAGTGGCTTTAGTATTACGCAAGAAATAGCCTCACCGCGCGCGTAGCCATCTGCTCTTTCGTCAAACGTGTGGCAGTGTCCCTCCGGTGAGAGAAACCTGCATCTATAAGCAATGACCAGTACATTGGGGAAACGAATCTTACCTCATCATGCTCATGGTGGACATGAATTCATGGCTGAGAATCAAGTTCACGCCTGCAGCAATGGCCATGGATGCATCTCCCGTTCGGAGACACTGACACGCAAGGTGTAGCGCCACCAAACTGCCGGAGCAAGCTGTGTCCACTGTGACGCTGGGGCCTTTAAGGTCATAGAAATATGAAACTCGGTTTGCCATCATCGCCCGAGATTGTCCGGCATTCGTGCACTGATACATGGGCACGCACTCTGGGTCTCGTAGAAGGAGGTCTGTGTAATCTGCGCTGAAAGAACCCACAAAACACGAGGTCTGAGTGCCCGTTACGCGGGATAATTGGATTCCGGCTGGGAGTTATGAGCATCAATGACGCACAATATGACTCACGGAGAAGTGTTCTTACCGTTCTCTAGACCCTCATAGGTTACTTCCAACAACAGTCTTTGTTGAGGGTCCATAGCCTATCACGGGTCATTTCTTGAGGGGACTTTATCAGAGGGGTCTCTTACTGCTGCCTCATCACTTGTCATGTTGAAGAATGGTGCATCAAATAGTGACAAGTCCTCTGAGATGAAGTGGCCCCCTTCCACATTGATCTAGGCGACACCTCGGTCAATACGCACGCAGTGATCTGAACTTCCAATTGCACTTACTGTGCCATGACGATCATGGTCTGGATGATAGAATGCATTGTTGTTCCATCGTGCTTTCGGAACTGGCGACCATGCTTCTCGTTTCTCTAGTATCATCTGCCACAATCTATTTGTGTCTGTTGCATCGGCAGGTCCACGAAAGCCCATCCCAATCACGGCTATCGGCATGGACGCATCTTCCAAAAGAATGGAAAGATCATCAGGCTGGATTTCGGGGGTGTCTCTATCTCCGACGTCTGATTGTATAATACACTCTTCGAACACCTCTGAGCCGGTGGTCTCCAGGATGATGGGGAATTCCTTCATCTTTGCTCGCTTGTGAAAAGGGACTGGATGTGTATGGAGATTGAAGACCTTGGTAGAAGAGTTTGAGGTGGAAAGGATACACTCAAAGCAAATTTACGGTCAGAAATGCTGATGTTTGCAAAGACCTACTATCTGCCTCCGGCTCATTTGCTGCTAGGAATGTTCTTTGCTATAATGAAATTGGAAATTACCGCCCTTGCAACATGCAGAGTCATACAGAAGAGTAAGGGTGGATTCATTCTGAAAACTTTCTGCCTGCTCTAGTCACAAAAAGGTTAACACCACAGTTCCTATCCCTGCCCATCAACAACGACAACAATCACTACTATTTCCCCATCTCTACATCACCAACCTGCTAGCATCTTCACTGAAAGCTTCCGAATAGCAGCCGCCATAATAGCAACATTCTTCGGGTCCGTAGGCACATCATGTCCCTTCCCATGCACCACAAAAGTCGAGCACCGCTGATCACAAATTTTATGCAGCGCCAACGAACAATCAAACAACGGATCCGTGGCCCCGGCAATATTCACCACCGGAATCCGAATATACCCGTCCAACCCCTGATCGATCACCGGATGTTGCCCAGGATGCATCCGGAACGGGGGCAGCGAGTTGACGAAAATCGCACATCGAAACGGCGGTGCCTGACCCGGTGACATTTTCGCATGGTGGATGAGATAGCCCGCAGCGAGGGTTCCGCCGTGCGAGAATCCTAGAACCCCGTCAAAAGGTCCGTGCAGCGAGATGGCTTCGTCGAGTTGCTCATACGATGCGAGTATGTCGGTTTCGTCGTCGTCGGTGACTGAAAAGGTCCGTGGGAATCGGTAGTAGCTGTAGTACGGGCCGTCGTAGAAGTCTGCGATACCTGGGCCGGGCTCGGAGTCGAGCTCGCCTTCGAGGAAATGGAATGTGGCCGTGTTGTCGCGCTGTAAATCTCCGATGAGACCGCCTGGATGGATGTCGGTGGTTAGAATTAAAATAATAATAATAAATGAATTGACGGGTAGCGGAAGGGGTCGGGTTCTTCGGACTTAGTTGTGATCGTAGTATCTTGATGAGAGGTTAGGTTTGTAGTATAGTTTGAAACATGGCAGACTGACCTTCTCGCTTGTACCCCAACCGTGAAGGCAAAGAAGCCGCAGTGGCATTCTGAGGTTCTTGATTATACTTGAGAAAACACAAAACGTCGCCGGTTAGGTTGTTTGCGATGGAAAAAGCCTTCGCCTGGCTCGCTTGCCAATGCTTTGATGCTCCCAGCACAACCACTTTATATCGGCATCGTAGCCAGTCGGCCTTGGCTAGCTGGATCCTATTGCGCTGCCTGTCAGATTGAATTCATGTCGGTGATTTTGGATGATCTCCCGAGATACCAAACTAATCCATAGTGAGCCCGTCTGCTTCAAAGAAGTGCCCGTGTGAAGCTTGCCCGATGCAGACTGCGTTACACGGGGGTTTCGGTGCTTTTAACAGATGACAATATTATGTGTTCATCATTTCCATGCGGTATTCAAGCGGACGAGCAAGAAATAGAAAAGGGAAGACGCAATCAACAAGCTCTGGCGGTCTGGATTCATTCAATCTCAATAATTGATTTTGGAAGGTGTCGCATACCTAGTTCCAATGTAAATAAAGAAAGACCTGCAGGTGTAGGCCTTGTCAGTGGAAATAAGCTTATCCGCAGAATATCAACACCGACTCCGCGAGCTACTAAGCGGTTGATGGAGAAACAGTGCCTTTCCTCATGAGTTCATACCAATTAGACCCTTTAAAGATGAAAACTAAAAGAATCGTCCAGATACTCTATACCTGCTGTCCTAGACTATGCCGAGGTGAACAGTTGGATAGGGTATCTGAGTGAAGTGGACTCGATAGATGGATGGGGGAGAATCGGACCTCGACACTTGCGGAATATGCCGATCACGCGTCGCATTGCGATCGAGTCTCCCACAGCCCCCCTCTGATCGCAAACATCACCAATTATCTGTCTAAAATGTCTTCATAGAAGCTTCCAGGGCGACGCAAGCAACCCCTTTAGCGCCGTTGAGCTCTAAACGAAGGTGGCTTCATACTGTATCGGCCTAGACCCGCCAGTGACGTCATTGCAACTGATATTCTTCAGATCGCGATCGGCTGTCAGGAGCTCCAGATCGCATCGCTGGCCGCGCGCTCTTAATATCACGTTGCCCTTCCCCAGACTTTAGCAATTCACAATTGCTTCGTTTCCATAGCTTCCATAATATCGCCTGCAAGTATGCCGTGGTCATTTTCCCTGCCCCAGGCAATCTTCACGTCGCCGCTCTTCGCGGTTGCGACGCCCATCGCCATTGGCACGACCTCCGCGCTGCTCACTGACCGTATGTCTTGACCTCAAATCATCCAAGCCTCGAGATCCCAACGCCACAGGACGCACACACCATCTACCATAATATCTGCCTTCACGCACCCAGCAAGCAGCACAACTACCTCTCTACGAACAACCCAGCTAACCACCCGTCTCCCATGCAGGCACAAACACGAAAGTAACCTACGGCCAACTCCGCCAGCCCCCCTTCAGCCCACCAGCCTGGCTCTTCGGCCCAGCCTGGACCCTCCTCTACGGCCTAATGGGCTACGCCTCCTACCACGCAACAGCCGTGGCATCAGAATCCCTCCTCCCAGCCGTCCACGCTGCCAACCGCTCCGCGCAGACCCTGTACACGACCCAGCTGGGACTAAACTTCATCTGGATGCCGCTGTTCTTCGGCATGGGGCGGCCGGCCAGCGCGCTGGGCGATATGGCTCTGCTCATTGGCAATGTTGCCCTGCTGATGGCGAACTGGTGGGATGCCGATCGGACGGCGTTTTGGTTGATGAGTCCGTATTTGACGTGGTTGGGGTATGCGGCGTATTTGAATGCGGGCGTGGGGTATTTGAATGGATGGACGTTGTCGAGGAAGAACCAGCGGTCGGAGTAGACTACTAGATAGTAGCCTGCGGTACTCCTGGAGTGTCTGATACTCTGATTAGGGTGGGTTTCTGCGTTTTTGCAAGATCTACATCAGAAGGACGAAAGGAGAAGGTCTGGCGAGGGCGAGATAGCACCTCATCCTTGGCGAGGAGCTTGATGGGACCGTGCGAGTGTGATTTGATATGCACTGCTGCTCGGTGGATATGAAGCTTCCTCGTTTCCGTTCATTTTTGGTTGTCTCGTGGGTATTTTGTCGGTGTTTGGTATGTCGAGTGGGTTTCCAGCCGTGGGAGGAGAATTTCTATCGATCAGCTGGACTGTCGGGCCCACTTTCTGCTTTATCGTGATCGTGAGCCTTGGAGGTCTAGAAGCATGGACTCTGAAACTCAGACTTCAGATATCGCAGATATGCAGCATACTACGGAGTAGTGGTCATTAAAACTGTATGGAGTAATTATTGGAGCAATTGAATCTTGCATTTTACATGATTGAGGATGTGCATTGCTTATGAAGAGATGAGGAGATAGCTGGCCAAGTCTGTTAAATATCCTCGCCACATGGGAGATCATCGGGTTGCTATTCTTGCTCGTGGAATCATCGTCTATCTTATTTTCCAATCACTTTTCGTGATAGCGTTTATTTCTCCCTCGAGTTTTCTTGTTAATTCGAAGTGGAAGATTCGATTTCAATGTGCTGTCAACCATCTCAGTGGCTTTTGTGCCTCGTCGCCTGTGTCGCCAGCTGGTTTCTATGTTTATCAGTGGGCTTTTCGACCGCCGCTCCACTTTTCTTCTCTCCTTTACCATTGGCCTCTCCTCTCTTTTTGCCTCACCCAACTGAGCAACTATCAAGTATCAACGCTGCATGCCCAAGACGATCCCATCCTGGTGGATCATTGCGCTGTCATATCCCTTCCCCTGTCGCAGGGACCAATCTCCAGGAGTGGCTTTCACCGCTGATGTATGCCCTTGTTGATCGTGGACCCGCGACCAACGTCTCGGGCGCTCCGAGAAATAGCACTGCAGCCCAACAATGGAGCTTCGATAAGGGCCGACATGCCCATGGTAGATCCATTTTGTTCAATTTCAACGCTAAAGAAACCAGAGCTCACCAAGGAACTAACCAAAGAAAGGGTCCTGTCCAAAGAAGGGAATTTAGCCGGACTGGCTAGATCGTTTAGGTTTGACCGAGCCGTCGGGAACCTGGTAAACTAGCCTTCCAAATTCCAGAAAAATCTTCGATTTTGGGTACGAACCGGATGGTCGCGGTGCCACACAAGCTGGATAAGCTGGATCGCCACTCAGGAACCCCACCTTGTCGGGGCTCGCGATGATGTACAAGAGTGGTACCTGTGTGGTTCTAGAACGCAAGGTAAGCTGCTTGTCATAACAGGCGACTACGAATCATGTCTTGGATGATAGGGAGGGGTTGCAGTGGATGATGATGCAACAAGGCCTTGACTCAACGGTTTACAGTACTCCGTCGTTCGTACTTTGTGTACATCGGCAATAAAAAAGCCGCAGCTGAAAAAGCAATGGGCAAGAAAACTCTGCATGGAGTCAGGGACATGAAGTATCCTGTATGACAGTAGGGCTTGTCTTCGGCGCTTTTCGACTGGCCAGTTGAAGCAGCCACGCTTATGCGTTAGTGTTGTGCAGCTGGCCCGGGCACCGCTTGGACCATCGCAGTATCAAAGCGAAATAGAAACGTCAGTAGTCAAGAATAGTAATCGTCGCAGTCTACATGTGGTATGTTGATCCACCGAGGATGGGCACCCACAGTTGGACAAAGGGGGAGCAGTTCTTATCGCAGGTTCGCCCAGTGGATCCTCTGTCGCTCCTGAGGGTGGCCATGGCAAACTTGTGACTCTGCAACGGCAGCGGAGAGCCAAACAATTGCGCATAACCTGCGAACAGATCAACCTTTTCCCGCTGGATCCGTGGATCCTTCTTCTCTCCCCGGGCCCCGAACAGTCTGGAATGTGTCACTGTCATGCTCAGAGAGACTACTGTACCTAACACTATCAGAATCCAGTGTACAATACTGGTTCTGCTGCTAGCTTTGTACTGCGTACTTCCAAAAAGTTATTCTCTCTTAATTCAACTGTCCTGCTAATTCTTCGATTCTTTCCTTTCTTCACCCTTTCATCACCTCTCTCGCATTTATCCTCCACCTGTCCGTTCGTTGCTTAATCTGCCTCTAGCGATCAGTCTCTGTCGTACCTCCGTTTCGACTGGACGCTCCTTTTCGCCTTTACGGGCTGCTCAGCCCTCCAACCTTCGCTGGAATGTCCGATTCAATCCCCGCTCCTCACCCCAGCCCCAACGAAGAATACGACGAATTTCCTCTCCCCTCGCTCGATCCTGTCATTCCCTCCAGCCGCCAGTGTCTCGAGCGGCAAATTACCGCAGATGCCTATCAATACGACACTGGCCTCGCTGATCCAGAGCCCGAATTTGAGACCGTGCCGATAGCTGAGCCCGTGTCCCCGCCGCTCGAGGCCGAACCCGCACAAGCGCGCATTCGATCGCCACGCGTGCGCTTTCGCTCCATCAGTCGCTCAATTAGCGAACGATACCACAATCTGCACGATGGCGCCCACCGAAACGTTTCAGATCGCTCCGACCCCTCGCAGCATCCATTGTTGCCGCCGCCCGCAGACCTGACCGACATTCCTTTATCCGGAACCGTCACCCCACCTGCTCCAACACATTCACGCCACGCAGGCCTCGCGGGTGGTCGGTCGCCGCACAGCAACTATCTCCCTGTCGATCTTGAAAAACGCGAACATCACGACCAGGATGTCGAGCGCACCCATTCTGCGCGCGAGCGCTTCCGAGCCGCGGGCCAGCTCATCCGCCAGAAGACAACGCGATTGACAGAGCGCCTCGGCCGCCCACAAGACGAGGGCGAGGCACTCGCCGCATCGATTCTTCCGGATGATTTGGGGATTCCCATGGAGGAGTTGCAGGCTCGTCGTGCTCGGCACAATGCCGATCGACTGCGCATGCTCGAGGCCGGCGAGGAGCCTCACGAGCCCCCGCCCAGCGCCGAGGCCCATCGCCTCGTGCGCAGTATGACCCAGGCCCATGATAATCTAGCTCTGCGGAAACGTCGGCCACGCGGTGCGTACCAGCGATCGGGACAGACCACCCCCGAGGGCATGCTGAAGGATTTTGCGGCGCGCCGCCGGTCGAGTGGTGGATTTGCGGGTGGCAGTGGGATTCTTTCACAGCTTCTGAAGCTGCATGCCAGTCAGATGGGGAGCTCGTCGCGGCCGGAGAGCGTCATCACTGATGACTCGGACAGCGAGACGCAGGTTTCTTCGGGCGCAACCACGCCGAAGAAGATCGGCTCGCTGTCCCCGTCCATGCCCCCGTCCATGCCGACCTCTGGCTCCGCGACACCGCGCAAGGAAAAGATCAAGTGGTATAAAAAGTCCGCACACCGGTCGACCTCGTCACTTATCGATGCCTCGATGAACCTCAGCCGTGCGAGTCTCCCGCCTGGCGCGGCTGATTCGCTCTACCCGGGTAAGAGGCACAAGAAGAGCAAGCGCCGGACTCGTCTTGAGGATGAGATCAGGGTCACCGTGCATATTGCGGAGATTCTGGCTCGTCAGCGGTATATCATGCAGTTGTGTCGTGCGCTGATGCGCTACGGCGCACCGACGCATCGGCTGGAGGAGTATATGACGATGACGGCGCGAGTCCTTGAGGTCTCGGGTCAATTCTTGTATCTTCCTGGATGTATGATCATGTCATTCGATGACCCGACCACTCGCACGGCTGAGGTGAAGCTGGTGCGTATGGTGCAGGGTGTTGATCTGGGTCGTCTGGCGGATACGCATAACGTGTATAAGAACGTTGTGCACGATCTTATCGGCGTGGAAGAAGCTACCCAGGAGCTGGACGAGATCATGTCGCGCAAGCCGCGCTTCAACAAATGGATCCTGGTTCTGATGTACGGTCTCGCCAGTGCGACCGTGGGACCTTTTGCCTTCGGTGCGCGACCGATAGACATGCCGGTGATCTTCTGTCTCGGCTGCCTCGTCGGCCTGATGCAGCACGTCCTCGCCCCCCGCTCCGTCCTCTACTCCAACGTCTTCGAAGTCACCGCCGCAGTCCTAACCTCCTTCCTCGCCCGCGCCCTCGGCAGCCTCAAAATCACCCGCAACGGCCAAACAGAAGAGCTCTTCTGCTTCTCCGCCCTCGCCCAATCCTCCATCGCCCTCATCCTCCCGGGCTTTATGGTTCTCTGCAGCAGTCTGGAACTGCAATCGCACCAAATGATCGCCGGCTCCATTCGTATGGTCTACGCCATCATCTACTCCCTCTTCCTCGGCTATGGCATCACAGTCGGCACAACCATCTACGGCCTGATCGACCGCAACGCCACCTCGGCAACGACTTGCTCCAACCTCGACGTCTACGGCTCCGCCTATGCCCGCCAGTTCCCCTTCGTCGCCATCTACGCCGTCTTCCTCGCAATTGTCAACCACGGCAAGTGGAAGCAGATGCCCGTCATGGTCTTCATCGCCGTCTCGGGTTACATCACCAATTACTTCAGCACGACCAAGCTCGGCTCCCAGTCTGAAGTGGCCAATACCGTCGGCGCATTCACCATCGGCGTGCTGGGTAACTTGTACAGTCGGCTATGGCACGGGCATGCCGCGACTGCTATCCTGCCAGGTATCTTTGTCCTGGTGCCTTCCGGCCTGGCGTCGAGTGGCTCGCTCATTGCAGGTATTCAGTATGCGGATCAGGTGCGGTATAACCTGGAGACGGCGGGGAATAGTACGTCAACGAGCAATTTGTCGGATACCTCGGTGGCTAGTCTGGGCTTTGGCATGATTCAGGTTGCTATCGGTATTACGGTGGGCTTGTTTCTTGCCGCACTCGTGGTTTATCCGTTTGGTAAGAAGCGGACTGGCTTGTTCAGCTTCTAGGTCTTCAATGGGTGGATCATTTGCTTCTCGGCGTTTTCGGTTCTACACACCTTGGCTATCTGTTTCCCCCCTTTCATGTTCTCTTGTTTGCACACACATATTTTCGGCATGATCTTTGGCGAGCGTGTCTCTTATTTAGCGTCTTTTCTTGCGGGTTTTGGCGTGCATTCAATCAGCGACTTATGTCTTAGACTTGCATGGGATATCATTGAGAGCGGCTATTTTCTAGATTTTGTTAGAGTTAGATATTTCCTATTCTCGTTACATCGAGAAGAAATTTCGATAAAGTGGTGAACATGCTCCAGTAAGACTTCCAAATGACATCCACTATTACGTGGTTTCTATCGGTTCGTAGCTCTGATACACGGTGCCTTCTGAAGTTCTGTGTACTTCTATAGCTGCCCGAAAATGCCGTTGCGCCTGGGGTTGACAGCACAATAGAACGGTGCGAATGAGCAACCTTATTCGCCGAACGCCCGGGGGAAAGGTTCCTTAATATGACCGACCCCAACATCGTACTACTAGTAACTCCGAACTGTGGCGCTGCTCCAACTCTGGGCCGAGATTGGCATCAAATTGCCGAGTCTGGGGGTCTAAGCGTTATTCGTCGCCTAGCATCGGTGCAAGACTGAGTCACGGACTTCTAAGGGAGGGGGTCTTCATGGTTGTGTGAGGACGATAAGAGAGAAATTTGCGCTTTTGCATGATTTAAATCGCGATCGGGCTTTTCTGTGACCAGCACTTCCTATTCGACCGCCAGAAAGTGCCAGCAGATAGTATCTTCCCTGCATAAACTGTGGAAGGACTCGGCGGACACCAAACAGATCGGCAACAGTGCAACGGACAAACGTCAAAATTACCGAGACTTCCCCCACATTTCACATCATCCACCCATCCGCCATGCGAACTCTCTTCTCAACAGACTGTGTCATCGTCGACCGCGCCGGCGTAGTCGAAAACCGGCACAGCGTCCACGCCGCCATCGTCGATTCGCGCGGTCACCTACTCTACGCCGTCGGCGATCCCACCAGGATAACCCTCGCCCGCTCCGCCGCCAAACCGGCGCAAGCCCTAGCCATCCTCGAAACGGGTGCTTTGCAAAAATATAATCTCGACGCCGCGGATCTAGCACTCATGTGCGCGTCGCACAGCAGCGAATACCGGCATGTTGCCCGTGCCCGAGGGATCCTGGCGAAAATCGGATGCGGGGAGGGGGATCTGCAATGCGGTGGGCATGCATCTATCTCAGAGGTCGTGAATCGCGCGTGGATTAAGGCGGATTTTACTCCGACGCCGGTGTATAGTAATTGTTCGGGCAAGCATGCGGGGATGCTTGCGGGTGCGAAAGCGTTGGGTGCTGAGGTGGGGAGCTACCATCGCCCTGCCAACGCTATGCAAGTACGTGTCAGGGAGACGGTGGATGAACTTTCTCATCTTGAGACCAGGAATACATTATGGGGTATCGATGGGTGCAATCTACCAGCGCCTGCGTTTCCTTTGCATTGCCTGGCGCGCATGTACGCTGTCTTTGCCGATGGAGCTGGTCAAGTCACCTCCCACGGACCAGAAACAACATCCCGGATACAGGCCTTGAGCCAAGTCTTCTACGCTATGTCAACCTACCCCGAGCTCGTCGCCGGCGAGGACCGTTTCTGCACGATCCTCATGACCGCGTTCCAGGGGTTGCTGATTGGCAAGCTTGGCGCGGACGGGTGTTATGGGATTGGTGTTAAGCAGACGGATCGAACTAGGGCGCTTGGGGCTGAAGGCGGTCTTGGTATTGCTGTGAAGATTGAGGATGGGAATATTGGGATTTTGTACGCTGCTATTACGGAGATTCTGGAGCAGCTGCGCATTGGGGAGGTGGAGATGCGCCGGCGGCTTTCGAGGTTTCATTGTCCAGAGATTAGGAATACTGTGGGGGTTGTGACGGGGAAGACGGTTCATGCCTTCAAAGTTCGGGCTGAGGGTGGGAAGGGTCTCATATAGCTCACTTGCCATCGGGATGTGATTATGAAGGTGAGACCAGGAAATTGAGTGATCATGAACCGTGGCATGGATTCTCTGCGTGTGAACGAATCTAGTTCAGCTGGACATATGATATCCACTAGTCGCCAAGTGGTCGAGACGATCCGATGTTGGGACCTCGTCCTCCCGCGATTCCTCGGGAGGTCCCTTGCGCTCACTCAGCGGTACCCTGAGCGGGAGGATGTGGTCTTCTCCGAGGGCTTGCGCAGGCAGATGCCTGGTCGACATCCTGTAGACTGTATTCCTACAGGTCGTAGCGCAAACTGGTCGCCCAGTCAGCGGTTTTCAACCGAATGATCCAATCCGAAGAGGGAGTGTTGGCAACAGAGTTCCTCAAGGGTGATCTCACAGGGCTCTGATAGCCCGCTTGCCACGGTTCTCTTCAAGGGATAGGCCACCAATATAGTTGGTGGTCATGATGGAGACTGTATCTCACGAGTCACTAAGAGCACTGAGAAGGAAGTATGAGGGGCTGGGAGATCGTAGTACTCGGAGCTGTGCAAGAAGATAAGATCTATTGCAGCTCGCGGTGATTCAATAGTCGCGGATCACGACGTGACCAATTTAGCACAATGAAAATTCATATTCCATGCTCGTGATGCAATCAACCGTTTCCAAGAACTGGATAGATTTTGAAAGGAATGACGTCTTGGCAATAGCTAGCATTCAAGATGATAATAGTAAGTACTGTCCTAGTTTCATTCAATCAGGTAAGATCTTTGAGAGATAAAAACAGCATCAATGAACCTTATTGCGTTGAAAAGTCAGAGGGACAACCACTACCGTTAATCCTCCGGCGATCCAGGCCGGGAGCATAAAGAGAAGACTCTTACCGCCCCCGGTCGGCATCACAGTAATCAGAGGGCTCTGGCCGTGCTGGATCCCTTGGAGCGAACGAGCCTGGATACCCTGGAATCGTACGGTAGTACTACCGAAAAGGTCTTGGAGCGCCGACGGAAGGTCTGCCTGCTGAAGCTGGAATCGACGCGTCGTACGATGCTGGCTAAGCTCGTTTTCCCACGGATCGGGGCCCTGTCGTCGTACGAGACGCCGAATCGGGTCCTCCACGGACGGGAAACCCAGGAAGCGATGCCAGTCGGTGCTAGAGAGGCGGAAGTGCTCGCGCTGTTGATCATGCCACATCCCCAGGAACACAGCCCCAAATTCACAAAGATGGCGATGTCAGGAACCGCTGCCTAAGAGGTGCCGACCCCAGATTCTCGAGAGAAATGACGATATGCAGGAGAGATATGTGAAACGACCCTAACCCACCCACACCTCCCCGGCAAGTCCCGCACACTCACCGCGCGTTGGTGCGGAGGAAAAGAGTATATTCCTCTTGGAAGGTGTTGGCGACAACTCGCTCAGTCGATAGGTCGAGAAGAGACCATGTGGCGACGTTGTAGATCATGTTTATCTTCCAGCGAGCCATATCCAAGGAGAAAATGCTAAATGGTAGGCCAGGGCAGTAAACTCCGTCTAGCATCATCTCGCTATGGTAGCCAGGCTGGTGAGGCCCGACGAGAAGGTTGATACGGACTCGTCCGATGCCCACCGCAGACCTAATCGCACCAGTGGCGTCCCGGAAGCGATAGGAGGCTTCTCCAGGGGCAAACTCGTGGAAGTCGATGAACAGGTCTTTATTATTTGTGATGTGCTGGAATAGGCCCATGCTAACAGCCCAACGGTGACGGGGGAACTTGGCGGCGGCAAGGTTGTCAATCGGCATGGGTATGAGATCCAGGAGCTGGGGGTTGTTCACGATAGCCAGCACGTCCATTTGGATCGACAGCGAAGAGTTTGCCGAGCCGTGGCCTTTAAAGTTGGTCCACGTCTGGGGGTCGACCTTCCACCCGCGCGATTTCTTGCGTCTCGTCATCTTCCCGTTCTTTGCGCCTGGCGGGTAGACCCAGAAGTCGGGGCAGGGGTTCCAGTTGATATTGTGAATGCCGGGGCTGAGGTACTTGCAGGCACCAGCTCCGTGAGCATTCCTACCGCAGTAGGCACAGCGATTCTCGCTGGTAACTTGGACACCTTCCCGCAAGGCACGCGCGTGGTCATCAACAGTGACACTTGGAGGTGGTGTATTTATCAGGGTCGTGCTTGAGTGGTGCGGTGGAAAAGAGGTGGTGTCCATGGTTGCTCTGTTGCTTGGAGTCAGCGAATGAGCTACTGACTCAGACGAAAAAAAAGAGGTTCAGGATAGAAGCACTCACCGGGATACAAAGGACGTGAGGGTAAAGATGGGGTAAAGGAGAGAGAGCGAGAGAGAAAAGAGAGAAGGGGGAAGGGAGAGAAAGAGAGAGGGTAGAATGTGGGCATGGAGTCGTCCGTTGGATGCAAGACGATGTGGGGAAGGTGAAGGGAAGAAGGAGAGACGAGAATGGTTGATGATGGAAAAGGTAAGAAGTGAGCTGAAATACCTTCCTGATAGTCGAAGAGAAGAAATGCATGTCCAAGCCAGTGCTCGTCTTTCATGACCTCGATTCCACATCAAAGGTATTGATTCGTTGTTATCATTATTGAATCTCTTTGCAATGAGGTATCATCCACTATATACCCGCAAAATATTATACACAGTTCATTTCCTACTGACGAACAAGAACACCACGGTATCGCATCTTGCCTTCGCGAAGAGTCTGCATCGCCTTCTCAACTCCCTCCCGGTCCAGGGGGAAGGTCATCGTGGTCGGAGTGATCTTCTTCTCGGCAGCAAACTCCACCAAAGAGCGCAGACTGCGGCGAGATGCAACAAGAGAGCCCTGGACGCGGATACCCTTGATGTTCATCATGAGCAGAGGAACGGGCGAAGGAGCCAGGTCAACGGTCAATGGGTAAATGGACCCATGAATATCCATCAAAGGCATCAGACTGAGGTTCAATGTTAGTTTCTGCATCAAGCAAACATTCACGCATTCAAACTCACGATTGATAATCGACACTGGCACTTCCACAGAGCAGCAAGTGATTCACTGGCTTAAAGTCCTTGATCTCTTGGCCAGCCTTGAAGACATGATACTCTGACGCGCCGAAGCTGAAGGCCTCCTCCCGCTTAGCCTCCGAGCTGGACAGAACAACGACGTGACATCCCATGGCGGCAGCCAGTTTGATTGCTAAGTGACCAAGGCCACCAATGCCCATGACAGCGACACGGTCGGTAGGGCGAACCCCATATTCAGTCAGAACAGTCCAGACAGTTGCACCAGCACACATCAAAGGGGCGGCATCTGCAGAGTCATATCCATCGGGGACTGGGACAACACAGCCAGCATCCCAAACAACACCCTCGCCGAAAGATCCAAGGTCGTGATCATGGGTGCCATACTCCTTCTTGTTCTCACAGTACTGGTCCCAGCCTGTCCATGAATTTCAGTCAGCTATCAGTTCCCCCACGGTTTGGTGTTTTTGGTTGTACGTACCACTCAAGCACTTTTCACACGTTCCGCACACATAGTGGGTATAACCGAAACCGACGCGAGCACCAACCTTGACGTTAGTGACATCACGGCCAATCTGTCGCACAATACCAACACCCTCATGTCCAAGAGCCTGGCCAGAGTGCAGGAAGTGCTCGTCTGTGCCGCAAAGACCGGAATGGGTGGTCTCAATATAGACCTCGTTGTGCTGCAGGGTGCGGGTGGTCTTGTCCGCTACAATCTTGCCCTCCTTGGACCCACGGAAAACTTCGAATGTGACGCTCATTGTGTTATGAATGTATGGAACCAATGCTTTTGACGATGAGTATAATGGATAATGCCTGGCGTTGTTTGTTGTTACGAGAGAATCACGGACAGGAACGTGCCTTTTATATGTCTCTGAAAAGCTGCCAGCCTGGCAGCTCATCTAGCTCAGGCTTTTCACCCTGATTTCTCAGCATCTGGTTTAGTGGAAAGCCGAGGTGAATGCTCCGACGGTTGGACCTTAGTACTCTTGCTGGTGGGTCAGGCTCTTCAAGAAGGTAACAGAAATTAAGGTTGTTCCAGAAGCGTTCCTGAATAATCCGGCTTGATTAATTTCCTGGCATGTCGATCGATCCTCATATTGTGGCAAGATCAAGCCTCGCTCGAAGTTTATGGCCGCCACAGGCTGACTTAGCCGTATCGGGTCTGCCACCGACGACAGGTGGGTTCCACACGGCGAAGTCACCTGAAAAGGACATCTCGGGCCGATGATTTGCCTGAGATCGGCGGCTCAGTTACTCCGAATCTACGGAGGTTCGGCGACTTTCGTCATCCATCGACTGATCTGATTCGGGAGAAAAGTGGGACGTGAATAATAATCACCCTTAGAGCCTCGGAACTTTGCTTCATGACGTGTGATCCGTTGAACTTTAATTATTATTAAACAAGATATCAATCCTGTCAGCCTGGCGTTAGGCAGCTAAAGTCCGTTAGAGTGCTGACTGTGCCGTTTAAGGGAAAAAGATTTGTGGCCTGAGGTGTCCATATGAGAGTATAATAGAGTCGCCTACCATGCAGACACCAAACGAACATCAAGTTATCATTTCCTTTTTGTCTTTGAGGAGTTTTGAGGAGTTTTGAGGCTCTTTGCTCCCCTTTGAAATTCAGTGTCCGACTATTCCATCTTGCAACCCCCCTCTCCCTTCTGGAAGACTTTACGTCCTCGTTTTTGTTGCTACCATCTTTCTCTTGACTGATGCCTAATCCTTGGAGCTATCATAGCTTCTGATCGATAGCGTGGTCTGTTGATGTGATGGCTTGTCATTGGCCAGGGGCAATACTGGTTACAAGACACCTTCTTGGCTTGAAACGAAACATTCCACCTCTTTTTTTGGTCTCCAGCTACTCACCGCAACATCTCACTTCGGGCAGATCTCACGGATGTTACTGGTCGGCCTTTGGGAATCGTGTTCTTGCTTTGTCAATTAGTTTTCATGTTATCAGCTACATTATCTCCTCCTTTTCAAAATACCTTCCATGCCTAGAAGTCTTCACCTAAACTGGTTCCAATCAACAAGAAGCACCCCCCAGATACAATGGTCAGCACACAATCAACCTCAAATATGGAACCCTCAGATGCCAAGAACATCGATGAAGATACCGCGGTTCCGTACGAGCCTCCCTTTGGTGAAATCTTAGGCGAACTCTCAACTTCCCGCATCGCACGCGTCGCACCAGATCCGATCATCAAACGTCCGTGATTCGCTTGGTATTATTCTGAGAAAGCGGTGGAGAAATGCTTCGTGCGAGGCATGAAGCGGAGTTTCGAGGTTGAGGAACGGTTTCTGCACATTCTAATGGTTTGACGCTTATTTTCCCATCGTCTTCAGCGTCTCCATGCTTGGTTTAGCCCAGGTCTTACCCTTCAAGCTAGTCTGCCACTATTCAGCCGTTGCTCCATGCACGCTCTGCCCGATCCAAAGCTGATTGAATTGCAAATTTTCGAACGTTCATAACTCCCAGTTCTCCGGGTACTCACGCCATTTCAAATCATCTTCTGGTTGCTTAGCCAGTCCATACGCGACGTACAGGGTATCTGTCTATTGAAATTTATCACGGATTGGCCATCACATTCGAAACCACGAAATTCGACTAAAATTGTTAGTAAAATTCCCTCGGCATTGTAGAACCAATGACATACACATTGCCCGTGAACTGATCGTAGATGATCTTGGAAATTGTTGAAAGCTGCGGTACTACACGGCAACGTAGTAGCTCTCTATGGACTGTGTTAGTATTTATCCCACCTTCTTTGCTAAGTTCTAAAAGATTAACTTATAGGTAACACGAAACTTAGCACGGATATCATCACTGGTAGGGCGATCTAAGCTCCAAAAGAATTTCTCTGTTAGGGACTCACCAGGGACCTTTTCCCATACCACATACTTGATATAGCCACCTGGAACAAGATCATCTCCCTTCTGCATATTTTCGTCGTAACCAAGGAAACGTGGAACGGCGGTACAGCCTTGACTCATCACCAGCTTAAACGCTTCCCGTTCATTACAGATCTCCGGTGGGCCGCCGCTCTGCTGGATTAGCGTACTCAGTCCCAGTGATAGGAATTTGATAATAGATTCGCATGAAGGCTATCTGACCCGGATCCTCCTCTAGGTAGCACAGGAATATACCAACTGTCATAGGAGTTCCAATGCCTCTCTCGACTTGCGCCTTTGTGAGGTAGACCGCTCTCTCGGCGATCTTTTCTAAAATAACCCACGAGCGGCAGATCTTCGGGAGCGGCGATCCAGGTATAGAAAGGTTAGGGGCTATAGCGGTTGATGCCGTAGCAGGGTGACTAGTCGCGTGTGAGGCCGTAGTATGCGAGGCCGGATGGGGGGAGATCCCGGGAAGGGACTCCCCAGGCAGGGAATCTACAGAGGCAGGGATACCAGTCTCGGCGGGGGAGATGGCCGATGACTCTGGTGGAGGGTCGATATCGTCACAGGTCACTACGTGACCTTAGTCCCTACCAAGTGATCGAGAAATCGAGCATCGAAGTCACTCGTTCCTGGAAACGGTGGCATGATGATTCATGCGAAGAGGTAGCCCTAGCAAATGGTGGAAAAATCAGGACCAGAGACAGAAGTAGCTCGGAAATCCGGAGAGTTTTGGCCAACGAGTCGTGAGGGTAGGAGAAGGCGGACAGTTGGAAACCAAAGAGCAACAACGGATGGCCACACGATAACGGGGTGGACAGGTCACACTTCACAGTACCTATAAGCATCTATGCGTAGTACCAAGCTTTACGGAGCGGGGCGATTTTGGTAACTAGTCCCGATTAGGAACTATACGCTTTTCAACTCAACCTAGCTCTGTTCGGACGATGTCCGGGTTAACAATCACGATGAATATTGATCTAGCAAAAATGCTTCCTGAATGCAGTGGTAGTTGAAAAGAAGATAGATTATCTTAAACACTAGGAACAATGTCACATTCTTCTTTCTCTTGAGCATAGTGTGAAATGGCTTTGGAGACATTTGTATTCGAATATCTCGAACATTCACTCACTGTTCACTGTTCAGGGTTCATGGTGGTGGTCCTTTACTTCAGTTTCATCTCAGAAAAACAAGTCCATTTATCTCACTGTGGAGGTTTAGATTAGGGCCAAGAATGAAAAAGGATAGTATGTTCGATGATCCGGTGAGGCATATCACCGTCTCGCTGTGAGTCCTAAATGATAAGCGTTTCATTCATTTTCAGCCCTGCCGAAAATATTCGTTCCTCTCACCGTGAAGTTGTGGAGAAAGCAAAGGGAATAGGTTGACGAAGAAGTCTCACCCCAAATCAAGCCTGGAGAGACTGGCCTTGCCCGGTATGCGAGGGGTTGATAGCGGACTCAAATAGAAGAGATTTAGTCATTAGAAGGCAATTCGAATTCACACTGACCCAAAGGGTTGACGATACACAGAGAAGCAATACTGGAGCAAAATGGAGCGAGCACCCTAATTAGATACGGCTCTAAGCGGTGATCTGATAAGTAAATTCCTGCACGCATAGCATACCTACCCCAAGCCCTCTCTGAGATAAAATAAAGAGATTACTAAACTGCGGGGGGGGCGGGGGGGGGGGGGGGGGGGGGGGGGGGGGGGGGGGGGGGGGGGGGGGGGGGGGGGGGGGGGGGGGGGGGGGGGGGGGG